>JAKOGI010000466.1:357500-482500 GCA_029747015.1 Carnegiea gigantea
TAAGCAACTTGTTGCTAATCAATGCTGATCAGGGCTGAAATTGTGAGTATAAAACAAGACTAAGGCCCTGTTCTTCTTAGTGGAAAATGAGAGGCGTGGGATGGGTGAGTGTGGGAAAAGGGGAAAGGGGTGAGTGTGGCATTTTTTTAAGTGTGGGAAGGAGTGGATGAGTGTGGGTGAAAGTTGAATGTAGTTGAATGAAGTTGAAGTATTGGTTATTAATATTTTTTTGTTTTATAATGTAATAAGTTTATTGTGATAGTAATTAATGATGATGAAATTTTTTTATTTTTGTTTACTCTTTTTTGTTCTATTTTGTTTTGATTATTTTGTTTATTTTTATTTTTATATTTGTATTTTTGTATTTTCGCATTTTTTATTTTTATTTTTATTATTTATTATTTATAATTTATATTTTTTATTTTTTATTTTTAAATATTTTAAATATTTATTTTTATTTTTTATTTGTTATTTTTATTTTTCTTCAATTTTTAAAATTTTTTTCTTTTTCTTTTTTATTTTTCATTTTTCATTTTTTTATTTTTTAAATTTTTTAAAATTTTAAAATGTTTAATTTTCAATTTTTAATTTTTAATTTTTAATTTTTATTTTTCTTAAGCTTTTTAAATTTTTTATTTTTTATTTTCATTTTTCTTAGATTTTTTAAATTTTTTAGTTTTAATTTTTTTATTTTTTGTAGTTATTTTTTATTATCTTATTTTTTATTTTTTTGAATTTAGTTTTTTATTTAGTTTGGAATTTTCCATAGGTTCTTTTTCTGGAATAAAAAATGAAAAATAAAAAAAACTAAATACAATAAAAAAAATAAAAATAAATAAAAAATTTAAAAATAAATAAATAAATAAATAATAAAAATAAAAAATAGAAATAAAAATAAAAATAAGAATTTAAAAATTTTAAAAATAAAAAGTAAAAAATAAAAACTAAAAACTAAAAAAAATAAAAAATAGAAATAGAAATAAAAACTAAAAAATAAAAAATAAAAAATAAAAAATTTTGAAATTTTGAAATTTGCAAATTTTAAAATTAAAATTTACAAAAATAAAAAATAAAAAATAAAAAATAAAAAATAAACAATAAACAATACAAAAATAAAAACAAAAATTACAAAAATAAAAACAAAAAAAACAAAATTACAAAAATAAAAAATAAAAAATAAACAAAATAAAAAAAGGAACAAAATAAAAGATTTAAAAAATTTTCGGTAACATAAAATTTCTAAAAATAATGATACCTACAATACACCTACACTTTCTGTCACGAATTACGAACAATGCTAAAAAATTATATGTACGAAAAAAATTTGCTACTTCTATCATGGATTACGACGTACAGAAAAATTATTCTGTCACATATACAATAACAGCCATATACGCTTTCTAACCTACAGCAAATATCTCGTAACCTGTAACGCCCCAAATTAAACATGTTTCGCTGTTTATATCCTCCTTCATAAATCCCTTAATAATAATCTAGATAACCCAATGATATAGGCATTACCGCTGTCCAAAAGGACAAGGCTTGAAACATGAGTGCTATAAATAATATAGCTAAGTATAACCTCAAACATGTACACTCACATCAAGTGTTAACCAATGAAGGGTTTAAAACCATAGTAAAATAAATCACTATGTAGTCTACATCTTCATCCACAGAAGAATTCAATATATAGCTTTAAGGTATGCATATACTGCATTACTTCTGATCTACCTGGATTTCCTTGCTTCAATTATTCTCCTCAGCTGATTTGTTAGCATGAGGGCAATTTTCTGAGCATTTGTCTAAAACAAAACATGAAAACATTTCGAACTGTGAGCCAAAACTCATTACATGCATTCCTGAATTGTTAAATGATCATTGAAACACTAGTTGGTCCCACTTTGCAATTCATTTTAAGTTAAAAACATTGAATGAGATAAATGTAAAACTGCATTGCTAATTGTTATCTGATAGTGAATCCCTTGATACTTTTACGATCTGTGGATAGGTGTACACCTGCCAAGCCGACCGGGGGACCTGACTTGAAGCCGCGCGGGTAAATGAAGGGCGAATGCCCTATAAATAATAACTGACGGGGTCACTAATTATCTGATAAATTACTGTGTAACTGATTCATTGATGTACTTACCAAAACATAATAACGTTAATAAATACACTGTGATTTTTAAAGATACAGGTAATGTGCGTACCTTGAGTCTTTAAAAATATCATCTGACTTGATACAAGTCAGCTGTTTCATAAATGCCATCTGACTTGATAAATATATTCTGATTTGATAA
This sequence comes from Carnegiea gigantea, assembly GCA_029747015.1. Taxonomy (NCBI): domain Eukaryota; kingdom Viridiplantae; phylum Streptophyta; class Magnoliopsida; order Caryophyllales; family Cactaceae; genus Carnegiea; species Carnegiea gigantea. The sequence continues at coordinate 359,801 of JAKOGI010000466.1, forward strand.
CCCTTATGCAAAATGGGGAATGATAACTGGGCCTCAACTCTATTTCATAAATGTCATTGTAAGTATGTGTAGTTAGTAAATAATCCTTACTCACATAATTGAGTAAGTAAAGGTATGTGTAACAGAAATTGAGTAATGAAATGGGATACATAGCTTGTGCATTTTAATATAATAAACTGATTTTAATTCAATATAACACAAGTTAAATCAAAATGAACTGATTTAAATCAGTTAGGGTTATTGAACTTGAAATACAATGAATTGAAGCAAAATAGGTGAAATGGAAATGATTGAGGTGATAAGAAAAAGATTTTAATGGATATAAATAAAATATGGGTTTTTGATATTTCTGAAATGGATAATAAAAAGTGCGATGCTTCTAAAATGGATAATAGAATGGTTAATGCTTCTGAGATGGATAATAGAAGGTTCCATGCCATCAGGGGTGTTGTGAGGTTCATAAAAGCTCATATAACACCTTAACTTGGTCCAAAGGACACTGATTTTGAGTTATTACTCTGCTCACTTCCCAAATTTCAGTTTCATACTCACTTAACTTGGTTTTCAAACCCAAGTAAGTTTCTGTACGTAATCAAACTTGTTGAACTCACTACACTTTGTAATTCCCTTGCAATATCCATAATTATATAGAAACTTCTGAAAATATTTCTAATTGTCACAAAGTTCTATATTCACTCATGTTACCGTTTGATGGTCTGTATTAGAAAATCTATATCTTTCACTCCCGACCTCCAAATGAGATGTAAAACCCCAATATGGAAATCTCACACTGTCCACTAAAACTTTTATTTGGGGAACAAAGCATGATTCACGTAGTAAAGTCCCTAAAATTAGGGTAGAACACAGAGCTTCACAGTTTCAGTTTAATCTGCGCAGTCGTAGCAAAACGACTATAACTTTTTCCACAGAACTCGGATTAAGGCGATTCAAAAGGCATTTGAAAGATAACTCATTGATCTATCCATAAACCAAAATTCACAATTTTTCAGTAACCCAATCCATACCAGTTTTCCCGTAAAGTTACTATTTCAGTTCAGTTTCCAGTTTCAATGTATTTTGCACAGTCTTGAGTAAATTGGTCATAACTTTGTCCACACAACTCAAAATTGAGTAATTCCAAAGCCTATTGAAAGCTAACTCATCACGATATTACTACACCAAAAATCATAATTTTCTCGTGCACTAATTATTACCAGTTTATTCACAAACTCACCCCTGTTTTGGGGTCTGTTTACAGCATAACAGCCCATATGCAATCTTCTCTTGACATAAACCCCCACTAAAATAATTACTTAACTTGTATAAATTAGAATGAACATCTTGGTACTCATTACCAATGCCAAAGATCATAAAATTGCACTTAAAACAATCAAAATCCAGCACTTAAACATGAAACTTGCATGATTAAGATAAAACCCTAACCCTAACATCATCCAACTTCAACTCCACCGTGATCCATCACCAAGATGATTCTTAATTCAATAAAAACAACATGATCCATCATCAAAATGACCAAAACAAGAAGCAAAAAGTAAAAATTCAAAGAACAAGATTGAAGTCGCTTACTTTGAACTTGAAATAAGTGGAGATGGAGATGATATTTGGTAATTTTGAGAGTGGAAGATGATAGATGGTGGAGGGAGGTGGTTAGAGGTTGCAACTCTTACCAGAGGGTGGCCGAAAAATGGCCGGAAAACACCACAAAAAGGGGCAGCTGTTGCTGTCTTTGGGTGGGCCGTGAGGTAGAGAGAGAAGAGGAGAGAAGAAGATGAAGAAATGAGACTTAGCCTTTGCTCTTCATGATGTTAGTTTTACTTGGTTGAAAATTCTTTAAGAATACTTGGTTGAGATTCAACCTCCAAAATAATATCTTTTGCTAATTATAATTAGAGGTTAATGATGGTAATTAGATAAATAAATAGGTCAAGTCTTGGTAGGCCAAATTGGCCTTCAATGAACTCGGGTTGGGAAACTAACTTAAACCGAGTGCCCTTGAACTTTTTTTTATTATATATTTTTTTCAAAGCTCGAGATTAAATGTAATGACATGAAAAATAACTTAATCTTTTAAATCATAAATATCGAGGCCTACTATCAATTTTTTTCGAAATTGTCCGGTAAATGAAACTCGAATTGCAAAGTTGGGCCCGAATGAATTTTTCCCACTGGGATGATTTAATGAGATAAATACATGTGAAAAATAAATAATATGGCTTAATTAAATAAATAAATATGATTTAGGATCGAGCTATTATAGTCTTCCTCCCTTAAAGAGTTTCGTCCTCGAAACTTACGAACTTTGCCAACAGATGCAAGGTTATCCCAAATAAATATGGGTACATGACTTTCACTTGATCCTCAATTTTTCAAGTAGTTTCTGAGGAGGTATGATTTGCCCAAAGTAATTTGATTTAAGGTATCTGCTTGATACTTAACTGCTTAATCCGGTGATCCAATATCTGAATTGGATGCTCTTGAAATACAAGACCCTCAATGACTGCAATGGATTTGATTATGACAGCATAGTAAGAATCTGAAATACACTATTGATTATGACAACATGGTGAGGATCTGAAATGTACTACTTGAGTTGTAAGGTAAGGAACATGGAACATGTTATGCATATGTTTGAGTTATGTGGGCAGATCTGGTAGACAAGTTATGGAAGTCGACCTTTCCATGAACTGATATGGTCCAAAAGATCTTGACCTCAATTTAGGTCGCAGTGCAACCTCCGTACACTCTTAGTTGGTGAGACTTTTTGAAAAACTTTATCATATACCGAAAATTCCAGGAATCTCCTTCTTTTATCAACATAGCTCTTTTGTCAGTTCTAATGGTATGCTTTCAAGAGTCTTCTGAGATATGCCACCTTATTAAATGCTGAAGAATATCTTCATGACCCATAAGATGATTTGTTGTCAATGTCTGCCGTCATTTTATCCTGATGTCCAATGAAGGATTCTCTGCTAGTGCTATCACAACGTTGACTGCTGGGAGTTCCATACTTTCTTCAAATCCAAATGTTGGCCGTGAAGCACTACAAGCGCCAACTTATAGGAGTTGATCCATTGATATTTTTAGATGCTTGCCCATCCATTTCAGGATGATAAGAACTGCTTAAAGTTTAATCTAGTTCCAAAGGCTCCTTGAAGTACATGGCAAAACAAGCTTGAAATTTCTGATCTCTATTAGACACTATATCTGAGAGATCAAACACTATATCTGAGAGAATCCCATGACAAGGTCTACTAAAATCCCAGTTCCAAGTGGGAATTTCTAAAGGTCTGAATTCACCTGCGGGGTGCTGGTGTTCTGCCTTGGCCTTTTTGGCAAATCAGACCTTTATCCATATATTCTGCAATTTCTATTCTCATATTGTTTCACAAAAATATTGCTGTAAATCTATGTACATATTGGTGCCCCCTCGGTGCACAAAATAGCGAGTATTATGAGCCTCCTACAAGATATGCTTTCTTAAGATTTTGCTTTATTTTTTAGAGCGCAGGATCACTATCTTGATTCACTGTAAGGTAAGTGTCGGCATTTGAACATTCGCCTTCCTGTGCAACACTAATTGAATGTGCAAGTCCTCAAGTTCTCTCTAGAGATTCAGTTGAGTAGTTACTACAGTGTTCAAGATATGTTGTGCCTTCCTAGTCAGGGCACCTGCCACAATATTTCTCTTTCTTGATTGACATTGGATCTGCCACACCGATACTTCGTGTAGATTGAGCTTTTTCTGAGTGAAAATGTATTTCAAGCTTTGATGATCAGTATTGATTCTGCATGGTACCCCATATAAGTAATGTATCTAAATTTTCACTGCAAAAACTACAGCTGCTAACTCCATATCATGGGTAGGTAATCCTTCTCATAAGGCTTGAGTTGTTCGGAGGCATAAGCCACCAGTTTAACTTCTTGCTAACTTTATAGCTTTCTTCAACAAATTGGTCAGGGAAGATGATATTTGTCAAATCCTTCCTGAACTCGATCATTCCCTACTAACTCAAACAGTTGCTAATCTTAGTTCATTGGTGGGTCTTCGGCACTTTGTAACCGCTTTCACCTTTTGCAAATCAGTCTTAATTTCTTCCTTTAATACTATATGTTCCAAAAACACCATTACTTCAAGCCAATACTCATACTTCTTGTATTTGCTATGTAATTGATGCTCCCTCAAGGTCTATAACATTGTCCTCAAATGAATAGTATGCTCATCTTTGTCCTCAGAGTATTTCAAGACATCTTTTATATACACCACCACAACTTGTCTAGATATGGTTTGAAACTCTATTCATAAGATCCATAAAGGTCGCGGGGCCATTTTAGGCCAAAAGGCATCACAGTGAGTTCATCATGACCCATACATGGTTTATTGTGTGGTTTTGGTAATGTATTCAAATATAATGCTAAGTTGATGGTACCCTGACATCAAATCAATCTTAGATAAGACTCCTACTCCCTGCAATTGATCAAATAAATCATCTACTTAGGGTGATGGGTATGTGGTTTTGATGGTGATCTTGTTTAGGTCTTTGAAATTAATACATAACCTCAAGGTTCCATTCTTGTTCTTTACAATCAATACTGGGGCCCCCATGGTAATACACTTGGCCTAATAAAGTTCGTCTGTAACAGCTCATCTAGCTGAATCTGTAATTTCTTAAGTTCGGTTGGTGCCATACGATATGAGGCTTCTGAGATAGATTAGGCACTAGGGATGAAGTCAATCTCATAATCAATTTCTCTTGACAGATCAGTCCCGGTAACTTTTTCGAAAAACTTCTCTGAACTCACAAATTATAGGGATGTTTATGCTTTTTCTTCCTTACGTTGAATGTTAATAGCATAACACCAATGCACAATATATCCTTGACATAAGAGCTCACTTGGCTTCATACCAGAATTTAAAGGACAAGGTTTTTTTTCCCCCTCTTTGACCATAAAACATATTTCTCTCCCTTGTTCATCTCTTGAAATAACCTTAGGGTCATCACAACCTATCTTGATCCCATAAGTACACAACCAGATCATTTTCAAAATGATATCAAAGTCTGATGAGTCAAATTGAATCAGAACTTCAGGGGAATACTATCCCACCAATAATAATTGAAACAAATTTATGAGATGTAGAACACTTAATTCTAGAGTCGTTGGATAACTTGATTTCATAATTGGTTTATGCCTCCTTGTTCTCAAGGTTCAGTTGCATGGCAGATCGTGTGAATATAAATGAATGAGTGGCAACTGAATCAATTAATAGATAAAATGGCTTCGAAATTAAAAGAGAGCTTCAGTAACTACTGCACCAGAGATGTCAGCTTCCTTCTTGCTCGACACATAAGCCTTTCCTATAGCTATGGGCCTTGAAAGTAAGAGCCCTTATCTATAGCCTTCAGTTTTCAGGAACAGGCAGCGAGGTGCTCTGGGCTACCGCACCATGTGCATTTGTCAGTTCCCACTTAGCAATCTGGAGTGTTGTGGTTAGTTCTTTTGGAAATCTACTCGAAGTGAAATCAGGCCATAACAGCCTATTCTTAACAATGCTCCATCAAATATCGGTTTCATTAGTTAGATGAAATATTCCAATGTTCACCCTTTTATCACCTGGAATATCTATTACAGTGAAAATTTTTTCCATTCCTTGAATCTATTTTTCAGGTTCCACTGGGTCATACTTTGCACTATAGAGTTCTTTAGTTTGAATCAGCTAAAGGTATTTTTCTAAGAGGCAATAGCCCACCAAAATTTCTTACTGACGTAATCCAAATGCATGGTAAAGATTTTGATTGTCCAACTTAAGCTTTATGAAAATGATCTTCGAACTGAGGTTGAATCAGCCAAAAAGGGTAGACATATTGCGTTCCCCTTAGCAATGGATTCCACAAGTTTGATAATAACCAACCTTTATACAAAGTGTAGTTAAGATCTACCTTCTGTTCAGGCGTGCTACAAAATTATCATCTATTGACATGAGTGCAACCCAATCATAAGCCAGCTATTAGCAGTGATTGGGCTTGAAAAAGGTGACCAGAACTGATGAAGATGTAACTTGAGAGTGAATGATGATGCAACTGGATGGGGAGATACTATAAGGATAAAAAGATGAAGCCCCTTGTCAAAGTGAGGAGTATCCAACAGTTGATAATCCAACAAGGACAATGGTAATTGGTATCTTACCAGAAGGTGCAGTGAAATATTGTTAAGAGTAATGTCTACGTCACAAATGGAGGTGGAATCAATGGACTGCTTGCAAGAGTTTGGGCAATTTAAGCACGCCTTGAATTGCAGTGGATTGAAGTAAAAATGTCTCTCTAAAGTGTCATTTGTTTCTCTTATATGGAATCGTCGATAGTGAATGGGTTCAAAACTTACGTATAACTGAATAAGCCTCTCTAAAATCCAACAATTCAGAGGATATTACATCAAGAACCTCCATATAACTCACTTAGATAAAATTCTTGGGTTACAGAAGAGGATATCTGCAATCAATGAAGCATATTGAAGTAGTTGCCACTTGGATCCAAGAAACGCACAAAGTGACACCCATATGATAAGGAAATATAACCTCAAAGTTGTAAGCACCCACTGACTTAAACAGTCTATACTGTCAGATTTCTAGGCTGAATTTCATTAACCACTGCTTTCCAAATGTGCTGCAACATGGATCATTGGAAAGCTTACTTTCTGAACTTTGATATAGAATAACTAAAACATCTCTATCTAATGGAATGTATAGGCTACAAGTGGACTAAACTCAAACCTTGTGCATTGGGATTCTACTCAATTTGCAGACTTTGACTTGTCTAACAGTTTTGAATAATCAAATGACCTCTAATTCACTTGAAACTTGTTTCATATGGATGATATCTCCGTAACCTTAAAGTCAGGATAGAAAATCCTTACGTAAATCAGGTGAACCATGGACAAAAGTTACTTCAAGATCGGTCCTTGTGCATTGATAAAAACTGTCAAGTTGATTGAACTTGTGTATTTCGCCCATACTTGGTTTTCCCTATATATTTAACCTTAAAATGGGTCAAGGGCGTTTCATAGGATACATTTGTAACAACCCCCAACCCCAAGGCTACGAGTGTTCACGATTCTGAAATTTTTGGGGCGAAACGGACAGAGTTTCGCCTGCAAACTGGCCAATTCCCAGGCTTAAAGCCTTACATCACATCGTCTGCATTGAATAGAAGTATAAAAGGATACCAAATCAAGCTCAACGGCTACACGCCGGAGACTACAACTGTATGGGCCACATGCGCGGAGTACAAGAGATTACATCCCAAAAATAAACAATTCAAGCTAGAAGAATGACATACCAATCAGATAGGTGGCTCATATGACCATACATATCTAAATGCATTGAAACACCTGTAACTTGTTGTTAAAAAAAAAAAATCACCCTCGAATCTAAAGCTTGAAATCAAACTATATACACATTGTATGGATCCATCTGACAAAGAAGAACATTGTCATAATAATCTAATACCCATTGCAGACATTACTATTGTCACAAATCTCCAATGATATCCTAATAATCTTCATTCCTCACTAACCAACTTACTCAGTATCTTAACTCCATAATCCATATCCCATAAAGAAAATCTCTTGTTTCTAATACCAAATCTGTAACGCCCCAAATTAAACATGTTTCACTGTTTATATCTTCTTTCATAAATCCCTTAATAATAATCTAGATATCCCAATGATAGGGGCATTACCGCCGTCCAAAAGTACAAGGCTCAAAACATGAGTGCTATAAATAATATAGTTAAGCATAACCTCAAACATATACACTCACACAAAGTGTTAACCAATGAAGGCTTTATAAATCATAGTAAAATAAATCACTATATAGTGTACATCTTCATCCACAGAAGAATTCAATATACAACTTTAAGGTATGCATACACTGCATTACTTATGATCCACCTAGATTTCCTTACTTCACTTATTCTCTTGAGCTGATTTGTTAGCATGAGGGCAATTCTCTGAGCATTTGCCTAAAACAAAACATGAAAACATTTCGAACTGTAAGCCGAAGCTCAGTACATACATTCCTGAATTGTTAAATGATCATTGAAACACTAGTTCGGCCCACTTTGCAATTCATTTTAAGTTAAAAATAGTGAATGAGATAAATGTAAAACTCCATTACTAATTGTTATCTGATAGTGAACCCCTTGATATTGTTACGATCTGTGGATAGGTGTACACCTGCCAAGCCGACCGAGGGACCTGGCCTGAAGCCGCGCGGGTAACTGAAGGGCGAATGCCCTATAGATGATAGCTGACCGGGTCACTAATTATCTGATAAATCACTGTGTAACTAATTCATTGATGTACTTACCAAAACATGATAACGTTGATAAATACACTGTAATTTTTAAAGATATAGGCAATGCACGTACCTTGAGTCTTTAAAAATGTCATCTGACTTAATACAAGTCAGCTGTTTCATAAATGTCATCTGACTTGATAAATATATTCTGACTTGATAACACTTATGCAAAATGGGGAACAATAACTAGGCTTTAACTCTGTTTTATAAATGTCATTGTAAGTATGTGTAGTCAGTAAATAATCCTTACTCGCATAATTGAGTAAGTAAAAGTATGTGTAACAGAAGTTGAATAATGAAATGGGATACATAACTTGTGCATTTCAATATAATAAACTGATTTTAATTTAATATAACACAAGTTAAATCAAAATGAACTGATTTGAATCAGTTAGGGTTATTGAACTTAAAATACAATATGATTGAGTTGATAAGAAAATGATTTTAATTGATATAAATGAAATATGGGTTTTTGATATTTCTGAAATGGATAATAAAAAGTGTGATGCTTCTAAAATAGATAATAGAATGATTAATGCTTCTGAAATGGATAATAGAAGGTTCCATAACATTAGGGGTGTTATGAGGTTTATAAAAGCTCATATAACATCTTAACTTGGTCCAAAGGACACTGATTTTGAGTTATTACTCTGCTCACTTCCCAAATTTCAGTTTCATACTCTCTTAACTCGGTTTTCAAACCCAAGTAAGTTTCTGTACGTAATCAAAGTTGTTGAACTCACTACACTTTGTAATTCCCTTGCAATACCCATAATTATATAGAAACTTCTGAAAATATTTCCAAATGTCACAAAGTTCTATATTCACTCATGTTACCGTTTGACAGTCTGTATTAGAAAATCTATATCTTTCACTCCCAACCTCCAAATGAGATGTAAAACCCCAATATGGAAATATCACAATGTCCACTAAAACTTTCATTTGGGGAACAAAGCATGATTCACATAGTACAGTCCCTAAAATTAGGGTAGCACAGACGTGTATAGTTTGAGTTCAATTTGCGCAGTCATAGCAAAACGACTATAACTTTTTTCACAGAACTCGGATTAAGGCAATTCAAAAGGAATTTGAAAGATAACTCATTGAACTATCCACAAACCAAAAATCACAATTTTTTAGTGACCCAATCAATACCAGTTTTTCCGTAAAATTACTGTTTCAGTTCAGTTCCCAGTTTCAATGTGTTTTGCACAGTCTTGAGTAAATTGGTCATAACTTTGTCGACACAGCTCGAAATTGAGTAATTCCAAAGCCTATTGAAAGCTAACTCATCAAGATATTACTACACCAAAATCATAATTTTCTCATGCACTGATTATTACCAGTTTATTCACAAACTCACCCCTGTTTTGGGGTCTGTTTACAGCATAACAGCCCATATGTAATCTTCTCTTCCCATAAACCCCCACTAAAATCATTATTTAACTTGTATAAATCAGAATGAACATCTTGATACGCATTACCAATTCCAAAGATCACAAAATTGCACTTAAAACAATCAAAATTCAGCACTTAAACATGAAACTTGCATGATTAAGATAAAACCCTAACCCTAGCATCATCCAACTTCAACTCCACCATGATCCATCACCAAGATGATTCTTAATTCAATAAAAACAACATCATCCATCATCAAAATGACCAAAACAAGAAGCGAAAACCAAAAATTCAAAGCACAAGATTGAAGTCGCTTACTTTGAACTTGAAATAAGTGGAGATGGAGATGATATTTGGTGATTTTGAAAGTGGAAAATGATAGCCAATGGAGGGAGGTGGTTAGAGGTTGCAACTCTTGCTAGAGGATGGCCGGAAAATGCCACAAAAAGGGGGTGGCTGCTGCTGTCTTTGGGTGGGCCGTGAGGTAGAGAGAGAAGAGGAGAGAAGAAGATGAAGAAATGAGGCTTAGCCTTTGCTCTTCATGATGTTAGTTTTACTTGGTTGAAAATTCTTTAAGAATACTTGGCTGAGATTCAACCTCCAAAATAATATATTTTGCTAATTATAATTAGAGGTTAATGATGGTAATTAGATAAATAAATAGGGTCAAGTCTTGGTGGGCCAAAATTGGCCTTAAATGGACTCGGGTTGGGAAACTAACTCAAACCGAGTGCGCTTGAATTTTTTTATTATATATTTTTTTCAAAGCTCGAGATTAAATGTAATGTCATGAAAAATAACTTAATCTTTTAAATCATAAATATCGAGGCCTGCTATCAATTTTTCCCGAAATTGTTCGGTAAATGAAACTCGAATTGTAAAGTGGGGCCCGAATGAATTTTTCCAATTGGGATGATTCAATGAGATAAATAAATGTGAAAAATGAATAACATGACTTAATTAAATAAATAAATATGATTTAGGGCGGGGCTATTACACCAACGATAACAAAAAAAAAACTGTTCCATAACATCCGAAAAATTAAAACTGCTCATAATTGCTATCAGATTATTTATAAACACAATTATAAAAATTTTCAGAATATAAGAAATGGTTGTTTTATGCAGGTGTGGGAAGGAGTGGGTGAGTGTGGGAAGGAGTTGTATTTTTTTAAGTGTGGGAAGGAGTGGGAAGAGGGGGGAAAGAATAGGTGAGTGTGGGTTGGGTTGATTAAATTACGAAAAGAACAGGGCCTAAGTGATGATAAGTGTTGATCAATATTGATAAATACTGATTGGTATTGACCATGTTGATCAGCATTGAATGATGAAAATAAGTACTTATGATAAATTCAAAGAACAACCATAAGTTGAAGAAAATAGGATTATTAATGTTATTTTGTTAATTGCTATCCTTATGGCAATGCATAAAGGGTATCTCTATCCATTTAGCACTTTCATATTTAGATTTCAACTAGTATTTAAAACGCGTGCAATGTGCGATTCAGATAGTAAGTTTACATAATAGGGAGGAAATAAAAGGTGTTAATTATAAGAAGTTTGCAGATCATATTTAGGATAGTAGGTATGCATTTAGAAAATGATAAAGGAATGTGCAAATTGGCTTTTGTACTTGACTATGAGGCACGAATACTGGCATGGTCACATAAATACAACACGTATACGACATGGACACAACTATTAAAAATCACAAAATTGAATTTAAAACTTTCAAATTTATTAAGTGTTTTTTCTCTGTTTTTCAAAAAGTAAAAAAAGCAAAATACGTTCTTAAAACTAGATAGTAAACCTACGAACTACTCCCATTATTAAAACCAAAGAAATATAATCATTAATTTAGGACTACACGAACAATTAAGTGTTCAAAATATGAAAATGGAGCAAATAGAATAGAATGAAACGATAACTTAGAACTTCATTGACTTGTGCTCCCTGTGTTTGAAGAATGTATCCAACATATTTAAAATTTTTTTAATCTTCTTTATTTTTTGGTGTTAGATTGTGTCAAAGAAATGTGGGCGTCGCATTGGTATCCCGCACTTGACCAACATAAGACACAATACCCATAAGAAATATTTCTGCTTCGTTGGAAGAGAACAATACAAAAATATAAAGCCAACTTATTTATGTAAAGCTTTGACAACTATGATGATAAACTATAGTTGATTTTAAAGCTAGGGTTAAATTAATGGATTGTTTTAGAAGTTTACTGTTGGAGAATTTTACATACGTGTTCTCAAATTATCTATATGCCTTAATAGGGCTACTTTTATACTGAATGATCACTTACATAGGAGGAGAAAGGTCACAATAATTAATAAAAGTTGGTTAATTTAATTAATGGTGGCATTGTTCATGAACACACCGATGTTATTCTCCTTTAATCAATTCATATTGTCTAGCGCAAGTGTAATAACTTTTATATAGATAGTGAGCATTTTGAGTCTGCTTGGCCATATTTTGTAAATGTTGCTATAGATTACAACTGGTATATGTCTAACTAATATAAATCAGTTCTATCAATGTTAATCTTTGGCCTAATTGTACATTAAAATTTGAATATAGAAAATCTGCATCAGACATACAACTAAAGAGAGAGATTTGAATATTCTATTCTCTTACCCCATTTTCTCTGAGAAAAATAGTTTTAAAAAGTAAGCCCAAACAAGAATTATAACCTTACAATAGTGGGTTAACCCAAAAAAATGTAGCCAAATTAACTTGAATTATAAACTTTTTGATCAAACTAATTTGCTCTATAATTATTCATAGATTTATTTTTATTTTTATTTCTGTGGTACATATAAATAGTTTATGAATAGTGCATGAATGGTAACATGGCTTATTGACATTTCATGGCCAACTTATCCATGGGTACAAGATAAGCAGCCATAGCAGGGCACACTCACACCCACACCTGCTCGAATGCCACTAGAATCAGCTTAGCTAAAAAACGAGTGACTGAATTGCCTACCTTTTGACATGAGACCTGAACACCCACTAAAAAATGAACTAAGTAAAAGTAGGTCCTCAAAAAAAAAATCAAAATCACATTGGAAAAACTCCATGTATTGTGTAACGCTCCACCTTATTAACCTAAGTTAATTGGCCATTAGAGGTTAGTGCAGCGGAAGATTTATGTTAAAGCGTTAACGCCATCCTAAAATGGACAAGGCTAGGCACTGCAAAGTAATGGGCAATAATGTTGGATGAGAGTTTTCATTTAGGCGTTTAGGCCCTGTTTGGACTTTGAAAAATAAGGTGGAAAGAAAGTGGAAAGGAAAAAAAATGAGGAGGAACAAAAATGAGCATTTTCTTTCTCTTGTTTGGATTAGAGAAAAAATACAAGGAAAAAAATAACTTTCTACCAAATTTTTTTTCCTTTGTTTGGACTTGAGAAAATGAATAAAAGTAAAGAAAAATATATCTTGTAAGATTAACATGTGATCTTAAAGTTGTCATTTGCTAGCCAAGCCAATGGAACTCCTCAAAATAACACCATAAAAAATAGATGAGACATACAATTCGATTACCTCTCAAACTTTCTCGTTCCAACGCAAAATAGAGGAGACATGCAATTCAAAAGTTTACAAAAGTCCATAGAAATTTACAACTTCAAATCAAATCATCCACAAAACTCGAAGTTGTACTTGAAAATAATAAAAACATAAGTAGAATCAATAATATCAATGAGTTGAGAGGAATGAGAGCTCCAAATTTCCGAAATCCCAAGCTATTCTAAGAACTCATTGCTGAATTTAACTTTTAACCACAACTCACGATGAGTAACTGGACAAGCAAGAAACACTCTAGCTGAGTTAGGGCCTACTGAAAGAGCTTGGTAGACCTTCATTTGTGATATCTCACTCAAACCTTTAACCTATAAACATAACATCAAAAAGAGAATAAGAGAGAGCTTACAACAGAATAAAATCTCCAAAAGTGTGCAGTTTACATTCCTTTTGTCCCTACATACTGCATTCTCAGAGATATTATATGACTGGAAAAAGAGATATTGTATGACAGGAAATGAGAAACTCCCATAAACAGCGATAACCCAAACTGTCATGGTCTCAAACCAGTTTAAAAAATGTATCTCCAATAGCCAGCAAATTATTGTGCTCGTAGATTAAAGAGTATAGCAGTCTAAGGTGTCAAGTAACATATGAGGTGGCTGCCTAGTGCCTAGGTCCCCTTGTGAAGCAGGGCAAAGTAGAACCATTATACATCATACAACCCACCTCTTATATCATTTGCTTTTAGTTCTTATGATGTAGAGAAAGCATAGTATTGACAACTTCAGAGTATTAGTCTATTTTACCAACAATAAACAGAAGTTCACTATTACGAGGGAGCTTCTGCCATAAAGGTAGTACAACATAGCATAGCAGCAGCACTTCCAACTGAACGAAAGCCCAAGGTAGAAATAAATAGATTAAAGAAACTTTGCCAGAACGCTGATGAATAAAAAAAAAGGATGGAATTCAGAAGGAGCTATTACCTTTGTAATTTCATCATAAAGTTGCTCCTCACTGTAATTTCTTAAGTTACCTTTCTTAAGAGCCATTGCTATGACATCCATACCGATCTGAGGGATCTCAACTCCTCACACACGAACTCTATTGCCTTATTCTTTGATTTCTTGGTCTCCCCTTGGTCTTTTGAGGGAGGCGCACATGAAGATTCTTCATTAGTAAGAATCGGAGGAGCATCCTCACTTGAACTTACCGCTTCTCTTACCCACTGACGCTGCCTTTCTTTTGGCCCAACTGCATTGCTTCTAGTTGCTCTGTCTTTTCCAAAGAGAAGGTCCAACTTGTAAAAATTTAGCACACGTTTGTAACAAAAAGTTTTTGCATCTAGATTTGCCTACACAAAATAATAAAATTAAAAATTATAATTTCATCAAGAGTATGAAACTTGAAAGGAATCCTCATATTTTCATTCCGTAAGATAGGTTTGCCACAATTCTGGGGTGCCTCTATCATTTAAGTGGACTCGTTGTAACCAAAACTACTCTGGGATAGAACTTTTTGAGCATTAATATGCCTTTTTTCAATGTTTTTAGCCTATTTTTCACATTTGAAACTGAAAAACCTAACTTCCCAAATTTGGAGCCCACCAACTCGACAACACTTGTAAAAGTAGTGCTCGTAAATGTGCGGCCCATTTTATGCCCTTTCTCCATTTGTTCTAACAAAGCATCAACCAAGACTTGATCCATCTCATCAAACCAAGTCAAGTTCTTCTTTCCAATTGCGATGCTTCCATCCTTCTTGAGCTCACGCTCATCCTACATGACCAAATCAGAAAACACCATTAAAAAACAGAAAACAACAAATCAGAAAATAGCAAATAGTTGTGCAAATCAGAAAATAGCAAATAGTTGTGCAATATGCACCAGAAAACAGCAAACGACACCATAAAACAGCACCATAAAGCAATCTGTACATGAAAATGAACACATACCTACTATTTCGGCCATTAATATAGTCCATCCACGTAGCATTAGCTAAGCTATTTGTGAATTCCTCCATTTCTCGACTCTTACTTGTTGAGTTTGAAAGACAAACACCATACAATTCATTGGAACTAAGTAATTCATGATCAACCTCTTCTATAAGCTCCCTATCTGGATCAATACCCATCAAATAGTTGTGCAATATGCACGCCGCAAGCACAATATCCACTTGTGTGCGTACGGAGTAGAATGACTCATTCCCACTGCCTAACATTGCAAACCTCTTCTTTAAAATGCCAAAGGCCCTTTCTATTGCATTTCGAAGAGAAGAATGCCTATGGTTGAATATTTCTCTAGCATTTTGGGGAGCAAGCACACCATATTCTTTCAAATGGTGACGAGTTTTTCTATAGGGAGTCAAGAGCCCATGTCTCAATTGATATCCCGAATCAACTATATAGTGCTTTCCATTAGGAACTTCTAGCCTATCGATTCTATTTTCTAAAGCACTATTTAGAACTCTTGAATCAGAAGCAGAAGCTTCCCAACCCGATAACACATAAGTGAACTTCAAATCAACCCACAACCTGCGAGAACATTGATGGTGGGGTATTACTTTCGTCATCGGTATCTCTGAACCACATCATTTGGGCCTTTTACATGGAAATGTGAACCATCAATCACACCAACACAATCTAGCCAAAAAAAATTACTAAATTTATTAGAATCTTATTTTAGAATAAATGTAATAATAGAACGAACATTACTTATTTTTTCACATTTACCTTGAAATAAGGAAAGAACCTCAGGCTGTTTGCAATCTCAGGAGGGCATTCAGAACCATCTGGTTGCTTTAAAAATATTGACTCCATAGAAATGATGGCCTTCAAGACATTATGGAAGTGTCTACTCACTGTTTCCTTCGAGCGCCAATAATCTAACTTTATAGAATAATTTCTCCTATTATGTCCAATAAAATTGAGAAACTTGGTGACCTGTTCCTCAATTGTGCTAAAACAGGTATCTCTTAATCTCCCTGAATAGCGTAAAATGCAAACTAATCTAGCAAAGGCATCCTTTTCTATACGAAGCTCATTGCGACAATCTTGATCTTGTTTTTATGTAAGCCTACTCAAGTGAAATTGATGACGAATATCCCCTTCACCATTCTTGGAAAGTGGCCTATCAACATGACCTTTAAGACATGCAACACATGCTACTAGTTTCTAAGCTTCTCCCACTCATCTATCTATAGAAACAATAACATACATGATGGTTGTGTTTCATTCTAATTAATTACAAAGTCAATTACCAAACAAGCTAATAAAATCAGTAACAATTAATTAAAGCTATTCGTATTCATATCATATCAGAGTGTCGTTGGGTTCATCAGAAATATTCACTTTGAGTATTCCTGGTAACAATGAGCAGTTGAACTTCATGCCGCCTAGTCCTTGAGCCCAAGCAACAAGCATAAAGGCTAAGCACAGAATACAATAAGGATACTTGCTAATGTAAAAACCAGGATTGGAAGGTTTTTTGACTTTTTAAAATGTAAACTTAGCTCTAGCAGAGCTGTACAGGCAGTTTCCATGTCAGTAACTTGTGCTGTTGAGCTTGTGCTTTGCCTCCTAGATGTTATTTTTGTACTAAAATAACCACAGATGAGGGTAAGCACGGGGAAAAGCTTGTGCCAAATGAAAATAGAAACAAGATGGCAAGCCTTCACAGATGAGATTCATAACACTACCACATAAGCAAGAGAGATTTATAACTAAATAAGGGAGAAACAAGATGGCAACAGAAAACAGAGGTATGCACATAGAAAGAAGGAAAGCCTTCACATCTTGAATGTCATTTGATTAGAGAACAGAAGAGATCAATATCATATTACACGCTTAATCAGTGGAATGGATGATTCATAAAGGTTGAAAATTACATCAGAGGCTGAAAATTGTTAACCAAAATTAGAATATGATCTCATAACTCATAATATTACCTCATATTCTTCATTGACATTATCTTGTGGATTAGACAAACTCCTCCAAGGCCTGAAAATTGCATCTTGCTCTTTGATGCCATCCCCAAGCTGGGACGATTCAACAGTTGGGCGCTTTAAAATTCTTCTCATGGTGATTCATCAGAGGTTGAGCGCTTCATGGATGAACTAGTGGGCACTTTAGGGGTGATTGGCATGAGGTAGTGAAGTGTTTCTTGGCTTGTTCGATGCCATGGACTACTCAATCTGCCAAGAACGAATCACCAAAGTTGCATGCTCAAAGAAAACCCATGTCAGAAAATCATAAACTAAGTAATTTTCTTCAGTTGAACATAATGAAATACATTATAAATTGCAAGAAATAAACAAATCAAGCATAAAATTATCATTTCTGTACTTCAACATACCAAAACATAAAACCCCATGTCAGAAAAAACATAAATTCAACAACTTTCTTTGCTTGCCCATAACAAAATACATCATCGATTGCAAGAGAGGGAAAATTAAGGAAATGTACTAGATGGGATTTTCCCTGATTTTGAAGATCCCAAAGCTCTTCACTCTAGGGGTATTCCTAAACAACACTCAATCCTAACCCCACTTGAAACCTAAACCTAACCGAATGAAACCCATCCACTAGCGAGAGAACAAGAAGGGGGGAGAGAGAGAGAGAGTTACCGGATCATGCATAAAAAGTGTCGCCGAAGCAGTCATGGGGTCGCCGAAAAGAGAGAGTGCGAGGTGTGCGAGGAGGAAATTGAGAGTATGAGCGTTGTGAAGAGAGCGAGAAAGCGAGGGCTCGCTGGGGGGGGGGAGCGAACGGGCCAGAGTTAAAAGATTTTCCACCATTTTTCCTCACATATTTTGGAGAAAAATATATGATACTATATGTCCATAATTTTCTTTCTATTTTTCCTCATGAATTTTTCCATTCATTTTTCCTTACTCCAAACATGAGAAAATTTTTACTTTTTCATATTCTTTTTTCCTTTCCATGCTACTTTCTTAGTTCCAAACACACCCTTAAGGTTTAAATTCCTACGAATTTTTGAAAAGAACACAAGTCAGAATTGGACACTTGAATGTCCACATAATTATATTGACATAGTGAAACCATTTGGAGCTAAGTCCATTAGTTGAAACCGATTACTATCACTATAGGCTTTCTAAACCCTTTTTATTCAAGATTTTATGATGCCACTACAAGCTAGTTGAGGATAGCTTCCCAGAGAATTAGATGAAATCGGAAACATAAAAACTTCAGAAGTGAGCCAAAACTCAATACATTTAACCTTATACTATAAAGATCAAAAACAAGTTTTTGTGGACACCTAGATTTCAATTCATTTTAGTTGAAAATGAGAGGAAGAGAGAATTATGTTAAAATTATTACCGTTATTGTCGAAAAGTAGAACCAAATTGATGAGATCACATATACAATGCGATCATTGAATATGTACACACCTTCCACATCAACTGAAAAGCCTAAGCTGAAGCCATGCAGGTGAGTTGAAGAGCCTAAGCCCTAATAATTGATAGCAAGTGGATCTACTTGATTATTGACAAAAATATGCTTGAAAATGATTCATTAAATACTCATACATTATGAGAGTTGGTATTTATAAAAGACATGTGAATTTTTGAAGATTACAGGCAGTAAATGTACCTTAGTTTGAAATTTTATCCTCTTTTTATGCAATAATTAGTTGAAAGCATGGATGACAGATAGAATTTGCACCATATCTTATTCCAGGCGAAGTTTCTTACTATTAGTAATGTTATAGAATTATTGATTTGATTATTTTACTAGCATATACGTGCAAATATATTTCATATGCAAGTGATACCTCCCCTTGAATTCATAGTTATGTACTTGTCAATTAAAATCTCCATCTAAATGGGTTACTCTTATTTAGACTTGTTGCTTTGAACACTTAATTATTTATCGAGCAGCTTCCAGTTGCATTGATTCTAACCTACCAGAACCCTAGATATACCCCAGCTCTATCCCAATATAGAGAAGGATTGATGTGGTTAGTCTCAATCGCTGACTCCTTTTTGTCATCTAATTTAAAGCTTAATATTGTGGTTATATTGTTTTGGTTGTTTGAACTCATAATGAGGATGTAATTTGATTTGGTTTTCTTAAATTAAGATATAACTTGGTTTGACTTTTTGAATAAGGATGTAACATTTCCATTAATTCATAGTTTTGATTCAATTACAGCACATCGTGGAGAAATTTAAGAAAGTAATCAATTTGAAAAATAAATTTTTAAGGACTCTAGTGCAATTCATAGTCAACAACATATCTCATGGTTCCCCTAGTTGAACTAAGATGACACCCACAATTGAAGGCCAACTGTTGCCCCCCCAAAAGGAAACTAACAATCACATAGTAGAAAGCAAACAGAATTTAATCCTTACCAAATGCCCTATCCTTCTGGGAAAAGATGGGATTTATTCCGATGTCACTTGTGAAACTTCTTATGCCGTCTTGAAGACATCGAAAAACACCTTGCTTTTATTTGAACATGTTTGCGTAGTTTGATCATATTATTTGCAAATTAACAACTCTTAGTTTGCTTTTGGGTAAATTATTTTCCACCTTTTAATTGTATCTTTCTAGGAGGTGCTTGTGTCTTTTTGTTTTTAAAAAAAATCGGTGGGCATAAGACACCATTTGCATCTTTCAAATCCTCATCAATTTGAATAAGCTCTTATTCTAAAACTTCCTCTGCTGGCAATTCCTATGCTTCAAAATTGCTTTTTAATACATATGAATGCCAATGAGAAGGCAAATAAGATGGTAGGATTTATAGAAAATCCATCCAAATAAAACACTTGTACATGTGATAACAAAATACGCCCACAATTCAAAATCCTTGCAGTTGCATACCATAATGTTTCCATCCTAGAAGACATTGTGCATTATACGGTATACTCTATAATACCTTAAGAAGAACAATTTCCTTCAACACGGATAAGGGAATATTGGCGAGCAGATTGTGTGAATTCTTCTTGAAGCTTTTTAAAAGCAGATGGTGTGAGGACTTGAAAACTTATCCTTTTATTGACGAGCTTATTTTTAGAGAAGGACGTCTAACATAAAAGTCATGTTGCTATGCGTATGCTTATGCTCTATGTCTTTAATTGCAACATCCATCTAAAACACTAATACAAAAAAATCCAAACAAGATGTGAGTTCTTTGTTTGTAAACTTTGTTTTTTTAAGAACATAAGAAAATTATTTAAAAATTTAAAAGAATTTAAAGATATGAACTTGTTTAAAAAGTCTATCAAACTGGTGTGAGAATCTTAGTAAATTCATTCATACTTTTTGATGTGCCTGGAATTGTCATCACTTTAAGAATATAATGTAACACTCGTCTCTCCCAAGAGGAATATTATATTTCCAAGACTCCCTTAAAACGTTCTTGAGGCTAATCTAAGACTAAAGTTATCTCTAATTGACTTAGGAATTAGGCAAGAGTTGGGGTATTTTTTTTTTTTTTTGGGCAAAACAACTCATTAGGTACTGCCTAAATTATCACGCTAAGCAAAAACTAGAAAGTTGATCAACCCACAAATGCATCATTATGAGCATTCATGGTACTTGCTGCTCGACTTACCTGCTCTATACTTATTGCTTGTTAAAAATTTCCTACTAAACAACTTTAAAGTAAGAAACAAAGCCTCCACGGGTTACACACCTGGACTACCAAACCAACCTTACAACACACTTAAGAAAGTGTTATAACATGTTCAGGGACATGGTAGGTGGCGTTAACCCTAAGGAGGTCAAATGAGCTAACTAACAATGTGTTATAACTTTACAAGTCCAAAAGACATTGCTGCACACTAAACCAATTTACAAAGAGCATTTAACAACATAGTTAACCCACATCCCAAATCATGGATTTTCAACCCAAAAGTATTCTCCTTCCATAAGACTGTACTTACTCTGAACCTGGAAAATGGGAAAAAGAGGGGATGAGTAATCCACATGCTCAGTAGATAATTGAAACCTTTAAAAGCAAAAACATTTGCATATCATACAACATCTAATAGCGCACAAATATTAATGGCACACAAATTGCTTTGTGTCACGGGCCGCATTTCCGAAGAGTTCTAGAATATTCCGGAACCTTTCAGAAAAGTCCGGAGCCTTCTGGAATGCGCTAGAATGTTCTAGAGTGTTCTAGAACCTTCTGGAGAACTGTAGATACTTCTAGACTATTCTAGAAGCTTCTAGAATATCTAGGACCTTGTGGAGGATTCTAGAACCTTCTAGGCTATACTAGAATATTCTAGACTATACTCTAGAATGTTCCACACTATTCTACATATGTGTAGTGTCTAGGATATTTGTATAGAATATTCTGGAAGTATAATATTAGCCGTTGGATTAAGTAGATCTCCACCATCCATTGAGGAGGTGGATGTGTATATAAACCCCAAAGAGGGCTCATTTGTAACCAAGCCATAAAAGCCATTGAAAGCATTCAAGTGCAATACAAAGCATTCTCCAAACTCGTTCTCTCTCTACTTTCTCTCTCTAAAGTCTTCTTAGAGTGAGAGTGTGCTTACTTAGTTCCTCCAAGGCTAAGTCAAGCATCCTTAAGGCTTACTAGCAAACAAAGCGAGAGTTTCCGAGCAAAGTTTGCTAGGCCGCACGGGTCTAAGTTCGAGTGAATTATCAACCCGTGGCATTTGGCACACGAATAACACACAAATACAACATCCCCCAATAGTAGCGTAGGAATAGGAGTAAGAAATTGCTTTTGCAAACTTTCAGCAAAATGAAATTAGAACACTAGTGCTTCTTGTCTCCAAATAGAATCATGATAAAATTGACTCGTTTGCACTATATAAATCATTTTCTTTTAGTTACTTGCAAATCACATACAAATAGGTTAACATCATTTCAGTTTTAGCTGAATAGAACTGAAAATCCTTTTAAATCATTATATAAAACCCTTAGGGAATCATAAAACTTAACAAGTTCGCATCAAACTCATTCTTAAGCCAACAAATAATTACCAGTCTGTAGTTCTTTCTCAATACAGTGAAACGCATACACGTTACACGCTTAAGTTCGTAGGATACACTAAAATCCATGACGTACTCTACCTTATTAGGGTAAGATTAACCTAAAACTTATAGGTTAATTATTTTTGAAGACTCAAAGAAGCATCAGGAATCCCATAGCCTTAAATGCATAGCTTGCGCCCTTCCTTAGAACTAGACCATATTGTAACGCCCTCAAATCATTCACATCAGTAATGTCTTTTTTCATAAACAACAACTTGGTCGAGTACAAAGCCTCCACGACAAAATCCCTTTCGAAATTTTAGCTACTCAGTTAATTTTGTTAGGAATCATAGCAATTTGAAAAGCTTGATAAAGCAACTTGAATGCTATAATAGTTAAGAGCAACTTGAACACACCATTTTTTAAAGCACCAAACACATATTGGGGAACATGACATTTTACAATACAAGATAACACATCGTGAACTTACTATTATCATATTTTTGCATTCAACTCATCTCACCCGACATTAGCAAGACACTAATATAATATTCGATAAAGCATTATAATTATAATATAAATGTCATGAAAATGGGCATATAAACATTTTACAAGACTACCAATCACTTAACTTAAATGAGGGAGCTTTTAATAATTTTCGAGTGCAGTTCTCTTTCTTGATTCTCACTACTTGGGCTAGTGATTTGTCTCTTACTATATGATCGTTATTTAGGGCTAAGATCGGGTACTTGCTCCATTTTTATGGAACCGGTCTCGATCCCGATCCTGGTTGAGACTGGGCCCAAGGAACTGAAACCAGTCTCATTTGAAACAGTTTTAGAATTTTTGGAACCGATTTTTCCCATTTTATTTTATAATTTCATTTCATTTAAATTTCAAACTTGTGGCTGTAACTTTGTGAGAGAACCAAAATACTCAACATGCACTAACACATCCAACAAGCTAGTTAGTCTATCATTCAAAACTAAATTCAATGGATTGGCAGCTAGGCATCTACCTTGCATTAAACTCTAATTAGTTAGCTAATAAATAACATTCTATTGGATCCAAGTATTAAAGAAAACCATTTTCTCATAATATTGTATAGTAACCAAAAAAAATCCAGTCATATTAACTGAGGGATCAAGATGTAGGAGTCGTATGTGGAGTCTTTAACTTGCTATGTGAGAATTCGGAGACGACTGCCCTACCTGGACCTTTTGCAATCCATAAATATAAAGTATGTCAAGTTAGGGTGCCATTATCTCATTAACCACAGCATATATTTTGCTAATATACATGTGTTGGTTGTAGACTTGTGGTCAGGTTTATATAACTCACTCACACACACACACACACACACACACACATACACACACACACGTATTAAAAGCAACTAATTGAACCAGGTAACTGGGGAGGGATAGATTTCTGACTGGGCTAGGGGTGTCCGACACGCCTAGCCCAAAAAAAAACTCTAATAGGTGTGTTTGACTCCCATAAAAATATGATAAATGGACACTCCTAAAAAACATCCAAAAAAATCTTAAATATAAGCTTTTGACCTTGAGTAATTCAATGGTCCACTGGAAATAAATGGGACGCGACCCATTTTCCCAGCAAAGCCTAGCAGCCAACCTTCAATTAAAAAAAAAAAATTGGTCTCATTTAGTTATTTTGGACTGTCACAGTCTTGCAACCCAATTACCCACAAGTCTCCCTAAAACCCTCATTCACATAATGATGCCAGCTTCCATTCTCTGCAACCCACTCTGCCTTCGACCTTCCTCCCCTCCCCGAGACCTGCTTCTGCGGTTTTGCCAATCTGCTCGGTACTGCCCCCAGCCCTACAGCCACGCTCTAGGCCTCCAGGCTCTAGCCGCTGTAGGCACCGCCGGCCGAACACGCTCTACAGCTCATGGCCTTCCTCCTCTCCCCGAGACCACGACCTCGACATGTTTCTGCCCACTACCCAGTACTGTAGCCATGCTCCAGGCCTCTAGCCACCGTAGGCACTGTCGGTCGACCACGCTCCACAGCTCCACACTGTCAGTCGAGTTGCCACTCGCCCACAGCAAGTCAGCAAGGTTAGTTGCCTAGTTGGGTTATATATTTAGGGTTTTAATTTTCATCACTTGATGTTTTAATTGTTTCTAATTACTTGTTCTCAAATTACGTTTTGTAGATTGCAATTGATTAGTGAATTGTTCAATAGTTCAAGGCCAAGCATCTACATCAACTCATCAATCAATTAGGTTTGTTTTCATTTGTTCTTTCCAAAGTTTTTTGTTTTTTGATTAATTTTTCATGCTCAAGTTGAATTTCTATGTTTGATTCTAGCCTTGCTGGACAAATTAGATTGTGCAATTAAGTATTAATTTGGGTGGATTTGTAATTGTGAAGTTAGTTGATGAGCATTCTTAGAATTCATTATTCATGTGCAATTGTCAATTGTTATTTATTAATTTTTATTTGTTAATCAATTAGTGAAAATTGTTGCTTCTTGGCTGGAAATTGGTTGATGAATATCCCTAAAATCAATTAGTGAAAGAGTTAATTGGAAATGGCATGGTTATTATTTTTTATTGATAAATTCATGTACATAATTTAAATAGAAAGTGAAGCATGAAAATATGGATGATTTCATGAATCATGATAATATTAGCTAATATGTTGCTTGTTTTAACTAAGTGAGCATAATTTCTAAGTTTCATATTCTTTTTTTTTTCTCCAGTTTATATGGATCGATCCAATTCCATTTTAAGATATTTAAAAAGGAAACAACCTAAAAAAGGCGGAGAAAATAATGCAAGTGGTAGTGGAGTCGATTCTAATATTAACGAGTGTCAAAGGGATGGGGGAAATGAATCTAATATTAATAGCAAAAGTGGAGGTAATGGACCAAGTGGGGGTCGATATTCTAGAGGAAGAGTTTGATTTGAGTACTCTTCCAATGGATCCTGGGTTGAGAAAAATGATTTCAGAGTATCCTCTCAATCTACAGGATGAAATAAGAAGATACTACATAGCTAATGGGCTGATCCAGCCTCATACTCATAAGTTTCCACAAAAACTAATTGGAGGAAGATTTCGTCATTTTAATCCTTCTTGGTTTGAAAAGTATGGGACTTGATTGGAATATAGCATGCATAAAGATGCTGCTTTTTGTTTATGTTGCTACTTGTTTGCTAATATTAGAGAAAATCAAAGTGGAGACTTTATTAGGATGGGATTCTCAACTTGGAGTAAACTTGACTCATTCGATAATCATGTTGGCAACTTTAATAGTGTTCACAACAAAGCTTTGAGAGATTATGAAAACTTAAGGAGGCCAAGACAATCCATTGAAGTTGCTTTCAATAGACATGACGAAGAAACTAGAAATAAATATCGAATTCATTTGAATACATCTATTTCTTGTTCAAGATACTTGTTGATTATATTTAGTTTTGATGATAACAAATCCAAGAGTAACATATTTGTCTAAGTAATGTTGTTCCAAACAAGCTCTCCAAATAGGGCCTAATATACCGTTGTTCCTACACCGCTGTTTGTGATATTTTATTAACCTGGTGGCTAAATGTTGAGAACAGGTCTTAGGAACAGGTTCCGAGCTTCAGTGACACAAGATCAGCAAACAACACATATGGTTTAAGTCTTGAGGAACATTCAGCTACACAAGATCACCCAAGGAATCAAGGTGACCAAGGTGTTTTGGAGCAGCATATTCACTCTTGACAAGACAACTAATTCTTACAAGGAGTCTTGGTTAATTTAGTTTTTATCTTTTAGAATCTTGTTAATATGCCAATCTTGAAAGTATCATTTTTAGAACTTCTTGAAAACGATTTTCGAAAAGTTGCTTTGGGACACCATTTCCAAACAACCCTGCAAACAGGGTGCCTAGGGTGTTCTAAAAAACTACAGCAGCTACATCAGTCTTATCTGGAAATTTGCTTCGGTTGGCTGCCAGATCTAAAAAGATTTGTTTTGAATTTGAAAAAAAAAATAAATTGCAAAACCGTTTTTGCTAAAGATTTCTCTTGAAAGATTCTTATCCCTTATTTTTAGGTCTTGATTGAATTTGGGATAAATCAAGATTTTATCCTTTTCAAGCTAGATTACTCGGCCAAGATATTTTAAGAAAATCTTCTCTCCTCTCTTAGCCGTTGGAAATCTTTGGTGAATCTTCTAAGCGACTAAAAATAGAGGATTTTCCCTATCTTTTGAAAAGAATAGCCGTTGGGTTGTGCGTTTAAATATTGAAATTCTCTCTCCCATTTGACAATCCGGTTTTTACAAAGAAGTAAGAGATTTTTAGAGCTGAATTTCAAAGAGAAAAACCGTGAGAAGATTGTGCTTAACTGAGCTTTCAATTTCTTGGCATAATAGGACTTCATTGTACCTTACATCTGCTTAAGTCAGAAGCACCCCAGTAAGGTGTTTTGTACCCTGTTCTCAGAACAGAAAGTGAGTGAGTGTGTCCTCAGTCGTGTGGACTTTGGACGTGTCCTATCTGGTGAGATTGGACGTGGTGTAACATGTCTTAGGGAAGAAGGTTACGTGAGTTACCAGTTGTAACAAGGAGTGTTGCTTTTGTAACGTTTTCAGCCCGTTAGTGAAGTGGTTAAATCCTACACGAGGTAGGTCGTGGTTTTTCACACCTCAGTTGGGCTAGAGGTGTTTTCCACGTAAAAATTGTGTGTGCTTTATTTCCGCATTTATTACTTTGAATTTCGCTACTGAATCAATTGAGAACAACCGCTACAAACAAGGCGTAAGGTTGTTTGTGATTTACAAACAATCTCTGCAATCAAGTGCTACGGTTGTTTGTCAGTTATTAGGCGAAAATCGACCACCACAATTCACCCCCTCTTGTGGTTGTGTACTCTTGGAATTCAACAAGTGGTATCAGAGCGGGTTCTCTCAAAAGGTCTAACACCTTGAGAGATTCTGAAGATGAGTATACCACAAGGAATCCTTGAAGGGCAATCCATTACTCGTCCACCCTATTTCAACGGCCAACATTATAGTTGGTGGAAGAATAGGATGGAGAACTATATTCAGGCAGAAGATTATGAATTATGGATGCTCATCAAGAACGGGCCCCTTGTTCCCACCAAGGTGCTTGAAGATGGTAAGAAGGTTCCCAAGAACCCATAGAGTTTGATGGTGAAGACTATAAGAAAATGGAAAAGAATGCCAAGGCCAAGAAGCTATTATATTTTGGCCTAGGTCCAGATGAATATACACGTATCTCGGAGTGTGAGTCAGCTCAGGAGATATGGAATGCCCTCCAAGTAGCTCATGAAGGAACAAGTCAAGTCAAACAATCACGTATTGAGCTACTTATGAGGCAATATGAGTTGTTTGATATGGGTGATCGTGAGAACGTGATGGATATGTACACACGCTTCACCCACATAACAAACGAGCTAAAATCCCTGGGAAAATCCTTCACCACAGAAGAGCTGGTGAGGAAGATTCTAAGGATTTTGCCTCGGTCTTGGGAAGCGAAGGTGACAGCCATCCAAGAAGCTAAAGACATGAACAAGATCACCCTCGACGAGTTGATTGGCAATCTTCAAACCTATGAACTCAGAAAGAACTCACAACAAAAAGAGGAGCAGAAGAAGGATCGTGGGCTTGCCTTGAAAGCACAAGAGGATGATGACTCTGACCTTGAGGATGAAGAGATGGCCTTAATGACAAGAAAGTTTAAGAAATTCTTCAAAAAGGTCAAAGAAAACAGCAAAAGAAAAGACTTCAGTAAGTCCAGAAACACCCCCCGAGAACAGTTCACAGGGTGTTTCAAGTGTGGCAAACTAGATCACATTGTGAAGAACTGTCCACTACTTCGAGAAGAGCAAGAGTAAGAACACCCCAGGAAACAAGGTAGAAAACAAGCTGCAAGCAGTTCTGGGAGACGATTCTCGAAGGCTATGCTTGCTGCCTGGGGAGATTCCTCTGAGGATGAAGGTGAGTCTGCAACTGATGAAGGTGCTGTAGCTCTCATGGTACAAAGTGACACGGATTCAGATGATGAATCAACAAACAGTCTTACTGATCTCAAGAACAAGGTACGTGGTCTCAATAAAGCAACTCTCGAAGAACTTTTGTATACCTTGATGGATACTTGTGCTGAATTGAAATGAGATGTTCGAGACCTAGAACTAGAAAATGAGATCCTTAAAAATGAAAAACTAGGCTTACATGAAAATATTAATACGCTCAAAGAAAACTCTTTATAAACGAAGGATATTATTCTCGAATGGAGGAAAAACTCTTTGAGGTGGAAGGAATGGTTGAGTCCTTGCTCAGGGAGAACAAGGGTTTGTATGCTAATATAGAAAAACTGGAAACCGAGCTTATCACAACCAAGCGCTGGAACAAGTCCTCACAAGCCCTTGATTGGTTAAACACTCACCACAGTCGAAACAAAAAGGGACTTGGATATAAGCCTAAACGAACAGTTTACCCAATTCATAGAAAGTATGTGGGATTACCTGAAAACATTGTTTGCTTTCATTGTGGTAAAACTGGTCACTATCGATATTCATGTCCTTTGAGAAGGTATGTCATTGAAAAAAATGAAAGGTATGTGAAACAAATCTGGATTAGAAAAGATGAGCTTTACTTGTCTAAAAGAATGGGACCCAAGTGGATCTGGGTTCCCAAAACTAACCTGTGATTTGTTTTATAAGCTAAAGTGAGAGAGAACAACCCCACAAACAACCCAACAAATAGGGTAAGAAACACCCTTTCAAACAGATCAGAAAACCACCTTGAAAACAGGCAGCTGTGGTATATTGATAGTGGGTGTTCGCGGCATATGATTGGAGAAAAATCAAACTTTCTCTCACTTACAGCTTCAACCGGTGGGAGCGTGGCTTTTGGCAACGACAAGTCTGGGACAATTGTCGGTGTAGGTAGCATTGGTAAAACTCTCTCCCACTCAATTGATAATGTGCACTTGGTTGATGGTTTAAAGCATAATTTACTAAGTGTGTCCCAGCTGTGTGACAAGAACAACCTAGTGGTGTTCTCACGAACACATTGCTTGGTTGTCAATGTCAACACAGGAGATGTCATATTAAGGGGGAAGCGACACAAAAATGTTTACAAAGTATGTATTTCCACTCTTCCCCAAAACAACCTGACTTGTTTGAGTGCTGTGAATGATGACATAATGCTCTGGCACAAGAGACTAGGTCATGCAAGCCTTACTCTTTTAAACAAACTTGTTTCAAAAGACCTGGTTATTGGACTACCTTCCATCAAATTTAATGATGACAAGGTATGTGAAGCTTGTGCAAAAGGCAAACAAGTCAGATCTTCTTTTAAATCGAAAAAATGTGTAAGCACTACCCGACCTCTAGAATTATTACACATTGATTTGTGTGGTCCCATGAGGATAACTAGTAGAGGTGGGAAAAAGTATGTGCTTGTTGTAGTGGATGATTACTCTCGATTTACTTGGACCTTGTTTTTGGCATCCAAAGATGAAACCTTTGAGAATTTTATTGCCTTTCTCAAAAAGGTTGAAAAGAGAGTAGGACACTCCTTAATTAGCTTGAGATCTGATCATGGAACTGAGTTTGAAAATGCAAGTTTTATCAACTATTGTAATGAACATGGTGTTGATCATAACTTCTCAGCTCCAAGAACACCCCAACAAAATGGGGTGGTTAAGCGCAAAAATCGCACCCTGGAAGTCATGACCAGAACAATGCTTATTGCTAGTGGTCTTCCTAGGTATTTCTGGGCAGAAGCATTGAACACCTCATGTTACATTATAAATAGATGCATGATCAGACCCATTTTGAACAAAACTCCTTATGAACTTTTCAAGGGCAGAAAACCCAATATTACGCACCTAAGAACATTTGGTTGTAGGTGTTTTGTGCATAATAATGGGAAGGATGCCTTAGGAAAGTTTGACCCTAGGAGTGATGAGGCAATATTTCTTGGCTATTCTTCTCACAGCAAGGCATACAAAGTCTTTAACAAAAGGACCTTGTGTGTTGAGGAAAGTGTGCATGTGCTTTTTTAATGAATCTAACTTGTTGAGTGAGAATGATGCACAGGAAGATGAACTTGAATTAGGTCTTGTTCGAAAAGAAGTGTTGCTCCAAGATAAACGAGGTAAGAACACCATGGAGAAAACAACTCCTGAAGGTGTTCCTCACAACAGCAGGCAAGGTGAACACCAAACAGGGGGAAACACCGTTGAACCCTGTTCGGGACCATGTTCTTCAGGAACAGGCTTACAAACAGGTGCAGAAACAGGCTCAGGAGATGATCGTAACCTTGATATTACGACTAGAGTAGAGCATGGGTCTGTGGATCCTCTTACTCCACGACCATGGAAGTACCATAGTTCGCACCCCCTTGATCAAATTCTGTCTGATATTAACAGTGGAGTGCAAACTAGGTCTAAGCTTAAGAATTTCTGTGCTTTCTATGCTTTTCTCTCTAATATTGAGCTAAAGAGTGTGAATGAAGCTCTTGCAGATTCAGATTGGGTCACGACAATGCAAGAAGAGCTCCATCAATTTGAAAGAAACAAAGTATGGCACCTTGTACCTAAACCTGCAGAGAGAACAATCATTGGAACCAAGTGGGTGTTCCGAAACAAACTGGATGAGTCAGGAACAGTCACTAGGAACAAGGCACGGCTGGTTGTTCAAGGGTATAATCAAGAAGAAGGGATCGATTATGAAGAAACCTTTGCACCAGTTGCTAGAATTGAGGCTATTCGAATCTTAATAGCCTTTGCAGCTCATATGGAAATCAAGCTATATCAAATGGACGTGAAAAGTGCATTCCTCAATGGATACCTTAAAGAAGAGGTGTATGTCAAACAACCCCCTGGTTTTGAAAACAGTGAATTTCCTAACCATGTTTTCAAACTTGACAAAGCTCTTTATGGCTTAAAACAAGCTCCTAGAGCTTGGTACGAACGGTTGTCAAGTTTTTTAATTGAAAATGATTTTAGAAGAGGCAAGGTAGACAATACCTTGTTTCTAAAATCTAAGGGGGAACATTTATTGATTGTCCAAATATATGTTGATGACATTATATTTGGTGCAACTCATCATGATTTATGCAATGAATTTTCAAATATGATGAGGAGTGAGTTTGAGATGAGCATGATGGGTGAGCTTAACTTTTTCTTAGGCTTACAAATCAAGCAAATTCCAAACGGCACCATGATCCATCAACAAAAGTATATCAAGGAGCTACTTAAGCGTTTTGGGATGGAGTTGGCCAAACCCGTAGACACTCCTATTTCTCCTTCAACCAGGTTGGTTATGGATGATGGGAGTCCCTCAGTTGAGGAGAAACTCTATAGGGGCATGATTGGGTCACTCCTATACCTAACCGCTAGTAGACCAGATATTGTTTTTAGTGTTAGTTTATGTGCTCGTTTTCAATCTAATCCTAAGGAAACTCATCTTAAGGCTGTGAAACGGATACTAAGATATTTAAAACATACACCCAATTTAGCCTTATGGTATCCTAGAGGTTGCAATTTTGATCTTGTTGGATATGCTGATGCTGACTATGCTGGATTCCTAGTTGATAGAAAGAGTACCTCAGGTATGACTCACTTTCTTGGACCTTGTTTGGTATCTTGGGCTACCAAGAAGCAACATTCTGTTGCCATGTCCATAGCAGAAGCTGAATATGTTGCAGCAGCTTCATGTTGTGCTCAACTGTTGTGGATAAGGCAACAGCTTAAGGACTTTTGTGTTGACACTAGATGCATTCCTATTTTTTATGATAACACAAGTGCAATTAACATTGCCAAAAATCCATGTCAACATAAAAGAACAAAGCATATTGACATTCGACATCATTTCTTGAGAGATAATGTTGAAAAGGGTTTAATCTCTATGAATTTTTGCACAACGGAAAATCAAATTGCTGATATATTCACTAAGGCACTAGCTAGAGATCAATTTGAGAGAAATAGACTGGAACTAGGGTTAGTGAGAACACCCTGAGATACCTGTTTCCAGAACATGAACTGGGTTTGGTAAGATCAACCTTTACACCCTGTTCTCTCCCCCTGTTTGCAAATCTTATTAACAACGGATGTGATTGCATACACTCGAATTGTGTGCATTTTGTCTCTACTTATCCACTTAGTGCAGCATAAGGGGATGTACTGGAGCCGCCTTAATACCATTAAGTCCAATCAAGATCAAACGGCAAAGAACAGGCATAACGAAGAGAACAGGTACGCCCCTTGGTTGCTCGATGTGTTTTCTTTCCTTCCCAAGGCACAAGCTTTTAATGCTCACACCCGTTGCAAACCGAGAAATCTTCTAAAGATTTTGGGTGCTCTCTCTCTCTCTCTCTTTATATGCCCTGTTCTCAGTTCTACCGTTCATCTCGCACACAAGCAAAACCTGAAAACTCTACAAAAACCTTAAACCTTAATATCTCTCTTCTAGCAACAATGGCTCCCAACAACTCCTCTCAATCAAAAGCCCTCGTTCTTGCGTCCTTAATCCCTGCTCCCCCTCGCCCAATCCTATACAAGCCTTTCAAATTCCTGAAAAGCTTGCCCCTACAATCAGTGGGAATGGGGATGGATGATATTCCCTTCGAGTGTGGAAGGGAATTGGTGTTCCTTGTAGGGACAATTGCTTGTCCCATTAAAGTCGAGTCAGAGGGTACACTATCGGGGTCTCAAGACCAACTCTTGGAAACCCCTGAAGGGTTTAATTTTGAGCCCTGTTCTTCTGGGTTGTTTCCTGACACAGCGACAGAAACAGGGGCTGCCTCTGTCGAAGGTGTGTATGTGGAGGCCCAAGTCGTTGATGAGATTGGGATTGACACTCTGCTCGGGTGTGGCTATGAGGTTGGCGAAGGGTCGGTTGGCGAAGGGTCAGTCTCCAAACAGGGTTGTCGACCACCTCGACCACCTGTTTCTAGGCAACCTTCCATCAAACTTGAGGCTGTTTTTGAGGACAATGCTCGCCTCAAGGATGAGCTCTTAGCTGTCAAGGCTGCTCTTGCTGAGGAGCAAGCCCTCTCCGCCAAACGCCATGAGGAATTGCTTGCCCTTCTCTCCACTCTTGCCCCCAGCATTCCTCCTCTGCAAACGAGACCACCCCCTGCAACCTGATCCTCTAGGCTGTTCTCTTGTCTCCTCCCATCTTCGTTTTTGGCATTGTACTGTTTTTAATGCAATATCTCCTTAATGATGCTTCTTGCACCTTATGCTCTATATTTCTTTTCTTGCATTCATACTGTTGTTTATGCTTTTTAATGATGCCAAAAGGGGGAATAAGACCATATGAATAAAACCATATGACGTGCTCTATGACCTAGCACCTAGAGGATCCCTATCAGCATTAAACGTTGTTAAGCTTTTTAATTTTGTCAATATGGTCACTTGGTTTGTCATCATCAAAAGGGGGAATTTGTTGATTATATTTAGTTTTGATGATAACAAATCCAAGAGTAACATATTTGTCTAAGTAATGTTGTTCCAAACAAGCTCTCCAAACAGGGCCTAATACACCGTTGTTCCTACACCGCTGTTTGTGATATTTTATTAACCTGGTGGCTAAATGTTGAGAACAAGTCTTAGGAACAGGTTTCGAGCTTCAGTGACACAAGATCAGCAAACAACACATATGGTTTAAGTCTTGAGGAACATTCAGCTACACAAGATCACCCAAGGAATCAAGGTGACCAAGGTGTTTTGGAGCAGCATATTCACTCTTGACAAGACAACTAATTCTTACAAGGAGTCTTGGTTAATTTAGTTTTTATCTTTTAGACTCTTGTTAATATGCCAATCTTGAAAGTATCATTTTTAGCACTTCTTGAAAACGGTTTTCGAAAAGTTGCTTTGGGACACCATTTCCAAACAACCCTGCAAACAGGGTGCCTAGGGTGTTCTCAAAAACTACAGCAGCTACATCAGTCTTATCTGGAAATTTGCTTCGGTTGGCTGCCAGATCTAAAAAGATTTGTTTTGAATTTGAAAAAAATAAAATAAAAATATTGCAAAACCGTTTTTGCTGAAGATTTCTCTTGAAAGATTCTTATCCCTTATTTTTAGGTCTTGATTGAATTTGGGATAAATCAAGATTTTATCCTTTTCAAGCTAGATTACTCGGCCAAGATATCTTAAGAAAATCTTCCCTCCTCTCTTAGCCGTTGGAAATCTTTGGTGAATCTTCTAAGCGACTAAAAATAGAGGATTTTCCCTATCTTTTGAAAAGAATAGCCGTTGGGTTGTGCGTTTAAATATTGAAATTCTCTCTCCCATTTGACAATCCGGTTTTTACAAAGAAGTAAGAGATTTTTAGAGCTGAATTTCAAAGAGAAAAATCGTGAGAAGATTGTGCTTAACTGAGCTTTCAATTTCTTGGCATAATAGGACTTTATTGTACCTTACATCTGCTTAAGTCAGGAGCACCCCAGTAAGGTGTTTTGTACCCCTGTTCTCAGAACAGAAAGTGAGTGAGTGTGTCCTCAGTCGTGTGGACTTTGGACGTGTCCTATCTGGTGAGATTGGACGTGGTGTAACCTGTCTTAGGGAAGAAGGTTACGTGGGTTACAAGTTGTAACAAGGACTGTTGCTTTTGTAATGTTTTCAGCCCGTTAGTGAAGTGGTTAAATCCTACACGAGGTAGGTCGTGGTTTTTCACACCTCAGTTGGGCTAGAGGTGTTTTCCACGTAAAAATTGTGTGTGCTTTATTTCCGCATTTATTACTTTGAATTTCGCTACTGAATCAATTGAGAACAACCGCTACAAACAAGGCGTAAGGTTGTTTGTGATTTACAAACAATCTCTGCAATCAAGTGCTACGGTTGTTTGTCAGTTATTAGGCGAAAATCGACCACCACAATTCACCCCCCTCTTGTGGTTGTGTACTCTTGGAATTCAACAATACTTATTGCGTCAACGTTTTCCTTTTCGTGGTCATGATGAATCTGAAGAATCAAAAAATAGAGGGAACTTTCTTTAACTAGTGAAATTTACTGCAAATTTAAATGAACTCATAGTCAGTGTTGTGTTGGATAATGCTCCCAAAAGTGAGAAATTAGTGTCATATTTTATCCAAAAAAATATTATGCATGTTGCTGCTAAAGAAATGCTAAATGCCATCATGGAAGAATTTAAAGATGATTTCTTCGGTTTATTAATTGATGAGTCTGGAGATGTGTCTCATAAAGAGCAAATGGGTGTTGTTCTTCATTTTGTGAATAAAATGGGAATCATCAAGGAACGGTTCGTTGGTGTTGTACATGTTCAAGACACTTCTTCTTTATCTTGAAAGTTGGAATTGACTCTTTGTTGGCAGAACATAGTTTGAATTTGTCTAGGGTGCGTTCTCAAGGTTATAATGGGGTAAGTAATATGCAGAGTAAATTCAATGGGCTTAAGACATTGATCTTGAATGAGAATAAATGTGCCTACTCGATTCATTGTTTTTCTTATCAACTTCAACTTACATTGGTAGCTCTTGCAAGGTACAATAATTATGTTAGAGATATCTTTGATGAAATTGGTAAACTTTTAAATGTTGTAGGAGCTCCTTGTAAATGACATGATCTTTTGCGTGAGAAACAAGCTAAAAGAGTTAAGGAGGCGTTGAAGAATGATGAGATTGAAACAGGGCGTGCATTAAATCAACAACTTGCTCCTATAAGGTTTGGTGATACACGTTGGGGATCTTACTACAAATCACTACTGAATGTGAATCTCCTGTTTGATTCTATAATGGATGCACTTGAGCTTATCGAACTTGAAGGGGAGGCCTGTACTGTAAGGAATGATGCTACTTTGTGAATAGCTTATTTGAGTTCCTTCAATTTTGCTTTCACACTTCAATTAATGTTGAATGTTTTGGGCATCACTCATGATCTTTCACAAGCTTTGTAGAAAAAGGATCAAAATATTGCAAATGCTATGAAACTTGTCCCAGTCACAAGGAAGTCATTGGAATCGATGAGAAAGGATGGGTGGGACTCTCTTATGGATAAAAAATGCACTTTTTGTGTGAAACATAAGATTCCTATTCCAAACATGGATGATAAATGGGTCCTTCCAGGCAGACCATGACGTAATGTCGATGAGCATACTTATGAGTTTCATTATCGAGTGGAAGTGTTCTACACAGTTGTAGATCTACATCTTGAAAAGCTAAGACGTCGTTTCAGTGGGATGAACACTGAGCTTCTTACTTCTTTGACTTGCCTAAGTCCATGTGATCAATTTAACGCTTGTGACCAGTTTAAGCTTGTTAGATTAGCGTAATTTTATCCCAATGATTTCTCTGATTTTGAGATTACAATACTTGAACATCAACTTGCTAATTATGTTCTTGATTTGCAATCTGATGAACCTTTTCAAGACTTGAAAGGGCTTGGTGATCTTTGTAGAGTGATGGTAGAGACAAAGAAAGACATTACCTACCCATTGGTGTTTAGGCTATTGAAGTTGGCATTGATACTGCCGGTATCCAGCGCAACCGTGGAAAGAGCTTTCTCGGCAACGAAAATCGTTAGAAATAGACTTCGAAATCGAATGTGTGATTCGTTTTTGAATGATTATTTGGTTTTTTATATAGAAAAAGATGTATTTTACTCAGGGTCTAATGATTCTATCATGTATCGATTTCAGAAAATAAAAAAAAGTAAAGGACATTTGTAATAGTACATTATTGTAATATTTCATGTATTGCTTAAATTTATTTTATAGTACACATGGTGATGAATATTTATAGGTTGACACCCCTAATTCAAAACCCTAGATCCGCCACTGTAACTAGGTAATGGGCTCGATTTCGATTCCAAGTTTTCAAGTCTAGGTATAGACCTTGTTGGTTTGAACCAATTTCGGATCCGATATCTGATACCTAATTTTTTTCCTCAGTGCTACCATTATTTGCTCCATAATGGAAGCAACTCCCTATTCTAAATTTCCTTTTCCTAAAACCCATGTCAAAAATTCACTAAACATTCATTAACACATTAACGTTCCCATAACTTAAGAGAACCCTTAATAGGTAAGGATCCATCGATATCATATGAACATTCATAATGAATCACAAACTAGCTCTATGTATATTTACATACATGCACTCCTTTTTTCTTTTCCATCATCACCCAGTTTTTAATTTTAAGAATAGCCTCCCACCTCATTATGCCCAAATTTGCCCATTTGATTATGTCTCATAACCAAGGTTTGTGGTCCCAAACTTTATTTATATAATTCCACCTATTGGGCATGTGAAATGCATGGATTTACTGAAAAGGCCATACATTCACTCAAATTGTCATAATTTCCTTTTCAAAACACTACTAAAAGCTCCAAATCCTAAATTCCACAACAAAACCCCACTTTCCAAGTCCACATTCTTCTAATTATTACTAAATACATGCATATAAACTCTGGATGTTACTTAAAATCGCTTATAATCTACAATAAACCCAAAAAATCAATTTAGTTTAAAACCAAATTAACTAATATAATTTAGGAAGAGAGTTACACACTTGAATTTTGTGCAAAGAAGAAGCTAAATGCAAGCACAAGAGGTGATTTAGGTCTCCTTCTTCACTCCCAACCCTTCTTCTTCTTCATTATCTTCTTCTTCTCCCCATCTTCTTCCTCTATCTCTTCCCTCCTCCCTCTATCTCTATTGTATGGGGGTGTGTGTAATGTGAAAACACAAACCCCATCACTTATCTTTTTTTTTCTTTTGCTTCTGCTAGATGTCTCCCCCTCATTCATTTTCTTTCCTCTCTCTTCCTCGTTCCTGCATGCATAGCCACCGGCCCCTTAGTTATTTTTTTTTTAGCTAAGAGCTTTGACCTATACTTAGGAATATTATATAATTTGAATTTCAAAAATAAAAACATCAATTTAAAACACACATAACTACGAATGATTATTCTGCCCAAAATATAATACGTTACAAAATCACAAAATTTATCGAATAAAGTGACTAAATTAATATACCTCACGTAATTAACAATAACAAATTTCACGGTCCTTAGACTCTCCCACACTTTAAGAAACTTCATCCTTGAAATTTTGGATACTTATAACAAAGAAGATGAGATATTGCTCATGCATCTCCCATTCAGGCTCCCAAATTGCATTGGCCACTTTGTGATGCTTCCACAGATGCTTGACATATGGAATAGTTTTATTTCTTAGCTTCCTTTCTCTCCTTTCCAGGATGTGTATAGGTTCCTTCACAAGGTAAGATTCTTCTTAATTTAGAGGGGTTTATAATGGATTGTGTGCTCTGGGTCATGTACATACTTGTGGATGTTTGAAACATGGAACACCTCATGTATGCCTTGAAGGAAGCGTGGTAAGGCCAATGAATAAGCTACTAGCCCTACTCTTTATAATATTTCTAATGGTTCGATGAACCTAGGACTCAATTTACCTTTTTGCACAAATTGCAGACCCCCCTTGAGGAGTGAAACTTTTCGAAATAGATGATCCCATACATCAAACTCCGATGACCTTCTTCTAGTGTTTACATAACTCTTTTGTCTACTTTGACCCACTTGACATCTTTTTTGCATGGGTTTCAACCACCTCAATGTTTAATTAATCAACTCTACATTAGATGGTTCTCTTTCCCCTACTGTATCCCAATAGACAGGCGTCTTGTATCATTGTCCATACAATGCTTCAGGTGGTGCCACACTAATGCTAGCATGGAATGCAATAAGAGCCAGACCTGTGCAAAATGCAGATTGAAAAAGTAGAGAGAAAAAGATCTTCCTTTGGATTAATGATGAGGAAAGATAGCAAATCGAAGCATACTTAATCTTTACGCATTCTGATAACTCCATTAGATCTGGTGGCTGAATAAAGCATGGAATTTAACTGGGGAGATGGATTCAGTGCGAATCAGCGAGCAGGCCTCTCGAGTTGGGTAATGCTCTCAAGCAGCGATGACAATTAATAAGTGCTTAATGTATATCTTATTTTAGGATCATTTTCCTTTACTTTTAGGGAAAATTATGTACTTTATGTTATAGTTTATACTGTTTTTCCCGTTTTACGCTTGGATATAGCTATTTGATGATATTTGCAGGATTTTAGGCCATTTTGGCCCGTATTTGACCCTCATTTAGATGTATTTTGACTCACCACGGATGCCCCTCAGTTGCTATGCCCGTGGAAGAAAGGAACTGAAGAATAACGAGCCAGCCAGCACCACCTGTGGTGGATGCCACGGTTTGTGGTGGAAGTATAACTGCTGATCTATTTGTTTTCTCTCATAGTAGCTGAGGTTGATTATTTTCTTATAAATAGAGCCATTTTCTTAGCAGAAAGACAATTACCCATCATTCCATCTCCATACTCCTTTCCACTCTACTTAGATTAGGACTTATATTAGAGGAAGAGCAAGTTAAAGGTGAAGATTTCAAGCATTCTGGATTGGGTTTGCAATGACAGTTCAAGTGCACATTGGCTGAGCAATTCCTCTCCCTTCTTTTCTCTTTTCTCTTTGTGTTTTTGCTTTTAGATTCTTTTAGATTATTGTTAATTCTTATGTTATGTTTTGGATTGTTTCAGTTGAGTTGTTGTTATTGAACTGATTCTTGTTTTGATCTAAAAGTGTTTTGGATTTGTTGGGTGTGCTCTATTGAATCTTAGATGTTGATTTGTGAGTAGGAAACTTGATCAATTTCTTGCTTGTTTTAAACATTTGGTGAAAAACTAAAAGGTGATAGTAGAATGTTAGAAAGTTAAGATTCGACTTAAGTGGATGTGATCTTGAGAAAGACTTACCATTTAAGAAACCCCTAGATTTGATAATCGCATTCTTAATAATCTTAGATTAGTCAAAACCCCCGAGAAATGGTAGTTTATTAGATTTAAGAATTTCATTCCACCTTGAAAGAGGGGTTTGATAATTCGATTATCAGTTTTGGAATTACCGATCTAAAGAAAAGGTGCTTGATTAATTCTTAAGTTAGAAAATTACTTGATTTGATTAAATTCCTCGATTGATTATCCATTAGATTAGATAGTTGTTTAGTTTAATTTCCATATCAAGTATTGATTCGCTTAGGTTATCTTGAGGGATTATAACCCAGTAGTTTCACCTAGTCTCTGTGGGATCGACCTTGATATATTACAATACCACCGTGTGCTTGCGGGCTTATCAATAATTTAGATCCTGGGCAACCAGACTGAGGCAGATGGTGAATCTTCTTTATCTAATCCAAATTTGGAAATTATGTTCCACCATTAATGCATGATGGAATGAAAATTCAATGCATTAATGAATCTGAAATTGAGTATTGGGCATTATCCGTTGCTTGCTTCGTATTAGGGTCTAACCCTCCAATCCAAGTGATGAAGGGGCTTTGTAAGTGAATTTTGTGAGCAATAGGATTTGACAAAGTTGTTCTATGACTTCAAGGAGCTTTCATTATTCAACTCCATTTTTGTTTTGGAATGGGACGATCTGCTGAAACATAACTTCATTTATTTTGATAAAGAAACCTTTGATAATGAGGGCTTAGCAAAATAGCCAGTGTGGTGAGGAGGCCACTAGCTATAGATACACTCAAGAGAAGGCTAAGACCAAGTTTGCTAGAGTTTTGTTTGAAATACATATCAAAAAATAATTCCCTGGTACTTTCACTTTTATGGTTAAGAAAGGAGACCTGATAGTGCAGGAGGTTGATTTTTAATAAATGCCTTTGAAGTGTGATTTCTGTCACATGTTTGGCCATCATGAGGAGGACTATAGGACGCAGATGAGGAAGGTTTGGATATGGAAAGAGCCTATTACTAAAGAATGTGATCTTGAGGGGGTTGAGACAGAAGAACTAACATAGGAGATGTAGCCAAATTTTGACCAAGATAGGAAGATGACCACACATATGGAAGAACACCCCATTTCATCATTTGGAAATGTGTGATGCATCACTCCTCCAGCAGGTATAGTATTACAAAATAGTTTTGACTCCCTAGCTAAAGAGAATGAATAGATGTGCCTTTTGAAACACTAGAGGCCTAAATGGGCCTAACAAATAGGAGGCTGTTAAAAGCTTCTTGCAGCATAATAAATATCCTTTTATAGGCATTATTAAGATTAGAGTA
This sequence comes from Carnegiea gigantea, assembly GCA_029747015.1. Lineage (NCBI taxonomy): Eukaryota > Viridiplantae > Streptophyta > Magnoliopsida > Caryophyllales > Cactaceae > Carnegiea > Carnegiea gigantea. The sequence goes on from JAKOGI010000466.1 coordinate 401,205, forward strand.
AGAATATAGTGTTAAGCAAGTTATATGCCCCTATTGGGGCATAGTCAATAATGTAACTGATGATGTTAAGAGGAGAATTTTGATCTTATGGGACACACGACATATTCAGATGGAAATAATTAGGGCCCACCCATAGTTCATACATGCAATTTTGAATATTGGGGGAATAATCTTAGATGTCACTAGAGTAGATGGAGTGAATGACATTGTTGGAAGGAATGTTTTGTGGGATGAACTATAGACACTAGGCATAACTGTAACTGACTATTGGATTATTAGAGGAGACTTCAATAGTCTAATAAGATCTGAGGAGATAATTGGGGGTTATCCAGTTCTTACAACTGAGATACAGGCTTTTTGTGACTTTGTAAGTACTAATTCACTATAGGAAATGAGCTTCATTGAGCCTCAGTTTACCTTGAACAACAAGCAAAGGCCCACTCGAGTCCTTTCTAAATTGGATGGAATACTTGTAAATGGAGCCATGATAAGCAAATATTATGATGCTTTTCATAAGGTAATGCCTAAAGAAGTGTCTGATTAATGCCCTCTACTAGTGTATCTGGAAATGAACCTGGAACCTAGAAGGTTATAGTTCAAGTTCTTCAATATGTGGTTAAATAGCCCTGAATTTAAGTAAGTTATTTAGACTGCTTAACATACACATGTGTATGGATCCCCCATGTTTAATTAGTGAAGAATTTATAAGCTCTGAAGAAGGCTTTGAGGGCTATTAATAAAACTAATTAGGTGATGTCCATATAAATGTGGTATGTTCTCAAATAGAAATGTTCAAGATTAAAAGAGAACTATGTGCAGACGCCCATAATAATGATTTACATTTGAAGGGAAATTAGGCTATTACACACCAAAATGTCTTTGTGAAGGCTGAGAAGAAGTTTCTTAAAAGGAAATCCAAAGAGACTTGGCTGAAATTAGTAGAACACTATAATGGTTTATTTAATGCAAGCATAGTAAATAGATAATATAACAATTCTATCATAGCAATGCAAAATGATCAAGGGTGTGAAACCTAGGATCAAAAGGAAATTGGAGAGATTATGCTCAAACAGTTTGAGGACTTTCTGGGGGCAGCATTAGGTGCTATGTTACCATCTCTTGAAGTTATTTTGCAAGGAAGATGCATCACTGTAAAACAATAAAGACTTCCACTATAACCTGTAACTGCAGCAGAGATGAAACATGTAATGTGTTCTATTGGTAACAATAAGAGTCCAGGGCCAAATGGGTTTGCAAGCTACTTTTTAAAAAATTCATGGGATAGTGGTGGGCAGGATGTGTGCAAAGTTATTTAGGACTTCTTTATCCATGGAAAACTATTAGGACAAGTAAATGCCACCACATTAGCTATGGTACCAAAGGTGTTTAATCCTATGAAGCCTTCTGACCTAAGGCTAATAAATATCCTTTTATAGGCATTATTAAGATTAGAGTAAGAATATAGTGTTAAGCAAGTTATATGCCCCTATTGGGGCATAGTCAATAATGTAACTGATGATGTTAAGAGGAGGATTTTGATCTTATGGGACACACGACATATTCAGATGGAAATAATTAGGGCCCACCCATAGTTCATACATGCAATTTTGAATATTGGGGGAATAATCTTAGATGTCACTAGAGTAGATGGAGTGAATGACATTGTTGGAAGGAATGTTTTATGGGATGAACTATAGACACTAGGCATAACTGTAACTGACTATTGGATTATTAGAGGAGACTTCAATAGTCTAATAAGATCTGAGGAGATAATTGGGGGTTATCCACTTCTTACAACTGAGATACAGGCTTTTTGTGACTTTGTGAGTACTAATTCACTATAGGAAATGAGCTTTATTGAGCCTCAGTTTACCTTGAACAACAAGCAAAGGCCCACTCAAGTCCTTTCTAAATTGGATGGAATACTTGTAAATGGAGCCATGATAAGCAAATATTATGATGCTTTTCATAAGGTAACGCCTAAAGAAGTGTCTGATTAATGCCCTCTACTAGTGTATCTCGAAATGAACCTGGAACCTAGAAGGTTATAGTTCAAGTTCTTCAATATGTGGTTAAATAGCCCAGAATTTAAGTAAGTTATTTAGACTGTTTAACATACACATGTGTAGGGATCCCCCATGTTTAATTAGTGAAGAATTTATAAGCTCTGAAGAAGGCTTTGAGGGCTATTAATAAAACTAATTAGGTGATGTCCATATAAATGTGGTATGTTCTCAAATAGAAATGTTCAAGATTAAAAGAGAACTGTGTGCAGACGCCCATAATAATGATTTGCATTTGAAGGAAAATTAGGCTATTACACACCAAAATGTTTTTGTGAAGGCTGAGAAGAAGTTTCTTAAAAAGAAATCCAAAGAGACTTGGCTGAAATTAGTAGAGCACTATAATGGTTTATTTAATGCAAGCATAGTAAATAGATAATATAACAATTCTATCATAGCAATGCAAAATGATCAAGGGTGTGAAACCTAGGATCAAAAGGAAACTGGAGAGATTATGCTTAAACAGTTTGAGGACTTTCTGGGGGCAGCATTAGGTGCTATGTTACCATCTCTTGAAGTTATTTTGCAAGGAAGATGCATCACTGTAAAACAATAAAGACTTCCACTAGAACCTGTAACTACAGCAGAGATGAAACATGCAATGTGTTCTATTAGTAACAATAAGAGTCCAGGGCCAAATGGGTTTACAAGCTAATTTTTAAAAAATTCATGGGATAGTGGTGGGCAGGATGTGTGCAAAGTTGTCTAGGACTTCTTTATCCATGACAAACTATTAGGACAAGTAAATGCCACCACATTAGCTATGGTACCAAAGGTGTTTAATCCTATGAAGCCTTCTGACCTAAGGCTAATTGCTTGTTTTGACTCCATATACAAGTGCATAACCAAGGTATTAAGTGAGAGAATGGAGCTTGTGCTGTGAGAAATAATTGAAAATTTATAAGGGGCATTTGTTAGTAGAAGATCCATTCTTCACAGCATTATGATATGTAAAGATCTTACTGAACTCTATGGTAGGAAAAATGTATCTCCAAGGTGTATCATGAAGGTAGACTTGAAGAAAGCACATGATTAAGTGAGATGGGAGTTTATAAAGAAGCTTATGATTAGGTATGGGTTTCTAAATAGTCTTGTCTAAAAGGCTATGTTATGCATCATAAGTGCTAGAGTTTGCATTAAGTTTGATGGAGAAATCATTGGATATTTCCCTAGTAAAGGAAGGTTGAGACAAGGGGGATTTTTATTGTTTTCATGGATTATTTTGCAAGGTCTTTAAAAATTACAACTATTCAAGATAGGTTTAAGTTTCATCTAGGCTGTCATTCCCTTTAATTAAGTTACTTGGCATCTGCAGATGCTCAATAGGGCTAAGGAGAAGAGTGTCCAGTGTCTGATGGCAGCATTTCAACATTTCTCTGAGTAGTTTGGGTTAGAGGTCAATCAAGACAAACATATAGTTGTGTGTGCTGGGATTGAGCATGGATTGAAAATGGAACTGGCCAATTACATATGCTTCAAATTGGGGATTCCACCATTCAAGTACTTGGGAGTGCTAGTTAAGCCTTGAAAGCCTAATAAATAAGACAGCTAAGTTCTAATGGAAGGGGTCATTGCAAAAATTAGAGCTTCACATGTCCAAAGGCTGCCTTTTGTTGGGAAGGTATAGCTCATTAACTCTATTTTACCTAGCATGTTCTATTACTAGACTCAAATCTTTATCTTGCCAAAGAATGTTTTGGATAGGTTAACATAAATTTATAGGACCTTTCTATGGAATGCTATAGCTGCAACCAAGAAGCTAGCATAAATAGCTTGAAACACACTCTGTTTGCCCAATAAGAAAGGAGGTATGGGGATCAAAGACAGTTATAAATGGAACATTGTAATGAGTACAAAGCTTGTATGGTATGTGGCCAAGTTGAGGGAAAGGTTATCGGTGAAATAGATCAGCCACTACTATTTAAAAAGGTAAACTACCTAGGAGTGTAAGATATCAGCTAAAGATACTTAGTATTAGAGGAGAATTCTCAAACCAAGAGATACAATGCATCATAGATTTGACCTTGCAGGACCTAAATGGCTATATGATCCAAGTGGGAATTATTAAACCAAATCTAGTTATGAATTGATTAGAGTAAAAAGGCAGACTATTTGGTGGTACCCATTAGGTTGGCATAAAAATAGGATCTCAAGGTGTGCCTTTATGTAGTGGATGACATTACATGAGAGGCTGCCCATAAAGAATAGACTTAAACACTTTGGTTTTTAGATTAAGGGTTTGTGTCTTCTGCCAATCTGACGAAGAAATCCAGGCCCACCTTTTTTTTTTTTTTTTTTAGCCGTCAGTTTACAGGAGAGATATTTAAGGAGATCATGAATGATTTGTTGAAAATTTAAATACTAGGTAGGTTATGGGAAGATTGGGCTTGATACATTAGCTCACTCAAAGGAAGCAAAAAACAAAATACCAAATTGTATATAACTATATCTTTGGTTTTTATTTATGTTGGTAAGAGAGGAATTGAAGGATTTCTCAGCGAACAAGTAGGATTAATTTCTTTTGATTAGAGGATGTGACCGAATGATTTTAAGTCGATGGAGTGGTTATAGATTATTAAGGTTGTACAGTCCTACCTAGGTATGCTTGAGGTTTTCTTGTAATATTTTTGGAGGGAAGGAATGAAAGCAATTCAACCTTTTAATCAAAAGAAGGTTGCTTCGATACCTATTTTATAGTCAAACTCCACTAGAGGCATGTTACAATCCCAACTTCTTACATAGTATTGGACACAGATGCTTAACATGTCTTCCAAAGTCTAGATTGTTCTCTCTGACTATCCATCTGATTAAGGGTGGAAGGTTGTACTTTGATGTAATTTTGTACCCGTGGATGCTTGGAATCCACTCCAGGATTTAGAGATAAACTTGTATCTTGATTTGACACAACACTAAGGGGTACACCATACAGTTTGACTATCTCTTAGATGTATAAATCAGCAAGTTGCTTTGAAGTAAAAGTGATCTTGATGGCAAGAAAGTAAGCAGTTTTGGATTAATTTGTCAGCCACTATTAAAATTCTATTGTGGTGTTTGGTAGTCTTAGGTAGACTGGGGAAGAAATCGATGGTAATATGCTCCTACTTCCATACAGGGATTTGTAGGGACTGCAGTAAACAGTGTGGTTTTTGGTGCTCGATCTTCACTCTATCGTAAACCAAGCACCTAAGCACAAAGTCAGAGACATCTATTTTCATCCCAATGCATGGTAATGAGTAGTGAAAGTGGAGTTGTGTGCCTCTTTCATCACTTCTCTCTTGAGTTCTGCAATACTTGGCACACATAATCCCCCTTTATACCAAAGGGCTTCATCTTTGAGGTGGAAGTCTTTGATCTTGCCCTCTTCAATCCCCTTCTTAATTTTCATTAGCTAAGAGTATTCACCTTGTTTCTTCTTGATTCTATCCACTAGGGGCAAGGTCAGTTGAAGTGCTGCTGAGTATTCTTTATTTGGGAGTAAAATAATTTTAATTTGCAGTTCTTCAAGCTCCTTCAAAAGCCTCTTTTCCCGAGTAAGTAAACAAGCAATTGACCCTGTTGAGTTTAGGCTTAAGCATCTACTACCACATTCATTTTTCCTGGATAATACTTAATTTCCATATCATAGTTCTTTAAGAGTTCTAACCACCTTCTTTGCCTTATGTTCAACCCTTTTAGGTGAAAATGTACTTAATGCTATTGTGGTCAGTGTAAATCTCAAATGTTGGCCTATATAGATAGTGCCTCCAAATTTTTAGAGTGAACACCACAACAGCTACCTCCAGGTAATGTGTAGGGTAACTTTCTTCATATGGTTTTAGTTGGCGGGAAGTATATGCAATCACGCTCCCTTTTTGTATCAGAACACATCCTAATCTCTTTTTAAAGAGATACTATAAATCACAAATCCATTAGTACCTCCAGGGTTTTTAAAATTAGGGTTGATATTAGCCTCTTCTTCAGTCCTTGGAAGCTTTGCTTATATTCCTCAGACCAGTTAAACTTGGTGTTCTTGCGAATCAAATCGGTAATAGGTAAAGCAAGTTTGAAGAAGCCTTCCATAACTCTCATGTAATAGCTTTGTCATTCCTAGGAAACTCCTAACTTCTTTTATAGTAGTGGGTCTAGTCAATTCACTATTGCTTCCACAATAGCGAGTTCAACTTATATCCTATCCTTGGTTACTACATAACATAGAAAGTGAATCTTTTCTAATCAAAATTCACATTTCCTGAGTTCAATGCACAACTTATGCTCCTTTAAGGTCCTTAATGCTGTTATTAATGTTTAATATGTTCTTCATTGGATCTACAGTAAATCAAGATGGTATCACTGGATGCCACCACAAACCTATTCAAATAGGTCTTAAACACTCTGTTCATTAGATCCATAAAAAAGTTAGGCATTTCTTAGCTCAAAAAATAGCATTAGAAATTCATAATGTCAATATTGAGACCTAAATGCTATTTTAGGCAATCCTCCATTTTAATTTTCAACTGATGATATCCTAACCTTAGGTCAATTCTTGAATACACAACCAGGCCCTGCTAACAATTAAAACAAGTCATCTATTCTTGGAAGTGGATATTTGTTCCTAATAGCTACCTTGTTAAGATCTCTGTAATCAATAAATGACCTCGAACTCCCGCCGTTTCTTGACAAAGAGTATTGCGGCACCCCAAGGAGAGACATTAGGTGGGATTAGTCATTTGTTTAGCAGCTCACAACTGAACCTATAATTCAGTAAGTCTACTGGTGCCATTTGATAAGGCTCCTTGGATATAAGAGTTTACGAGACACTAAGTTTGTAGTGAACTCGATTTTTCGATCTGGTGGCAATTGGGGGACATCCTTAAATACCTCAAGAAACTGATTGGCTACTAGAATTTGACTCAACTCGGGCTCATTTGGGTTAGCCATCTCTAGTGTATATAAGTACCCCTAGCATCCCTCCCTTACTATCATAGAGGCTTGCATAGATGAGGCAAATACAATTGACTTTTGAGGACTGCTCCCTCTATATTGAAGCTTTCCTCCCTTGGGAGTAATAAAGGAGACTAGTTTTCTTGCAATGAATCATCACCTAATACTGAGCTAACCAATCCATCCCTAAAATAACATCAAAACCTTGCATCTTTAGTTTTATCGAGTTAATAGGAAGGTTCTTCCCACTCACATTCAAGAAGCAATTTCGAAATAGAACATCAGTTTATAGAACATAACCTACTGGGATGGCTACACACAAATCGTGATCCATTTCAAATGGATTTCTAAATAATTTCTTAGCAAACTCGGGGTCATAAAGGAATGACTCCTACCTAAATCAAATAGAACATAAGCATAGGTTTTATCATAAAGCAAAGTATCTGACACAACTGCATTAGGGTCCTCTTCCCTGCCTTTATCGAGACCCACAGCTTATGGTTTCTTGCCTTCTTTCTAGCCTTAAACTAGAGGGTGACCCTATGGTGCTGAAGTTTAAGGCCTGTAGCTCTGCTTGTGGGTGTTATCTTGGTTGTTCTATAAGGATTTGGGCAATTAGCCACTAGATGTCCAAATTCACTATAACCATAGCATTGTTCTTGTGCGCCTCTATAAGGCCTAAAGTGATGGCGAAAGTCCTTCTCACAGAGCTTCATCTCCTTACCCCTTTTTGGCTACTTCCTTTATTTTAGTTCTTATCGGGAACCTTTTGGGTTCCTCCCGTGTTGGAAGTTAGAGCTTCCCGAACCTAACTTTGTCTTAGCTTGTGCTTCGTCCTCTCTGTAGCTTCGTTATCATCCACTACCCTAGCTATTTTAACAACTCTTTGATACATCTCTTGGAAGTCGGCATAGAAGTGGCCTACTACTGCGTCCAGAAGCTTACCGTTCAACCTATATTCAAATCATTCCATTCTTATCTTATCAGTGGCCGCATATGCTGGAGCAAAGCGACCAAGCTCACTGAACTAAGCTACATACTCTATCACACTCATGGTCACCTCTTGCTTAAACTTAAGAAATTCTTGCTCCTTAGCCCACTTAATATCCTGAAGATAGTACTTAGCATCCATAGGGTTCTCAAACTTAGCCTATGTTAAGGCTTGCTATCCCCTATGTGGCTTAAAATTTTTCTATCAATACTATGTTTCCTTCTCAAATTGATGGGTGGCTAGTTGAATCTTAAATTGCTCAGGACACTTTGTGATAGAGAATAAATTCCACATCTTCCTTAGGCATTCCTTATATAACAATTGATCAGGTTCTCATTCAAATTTTGAGGTTTCAGCTTATTAAATTTATAAACCATATCCATCACCATCCACTCAGGAGGGAGTCGTGATGTTCTCCTAAGTTGCATCCACTCATACGCATACACATACAAGCTCACAACAGTACTTAGCTCCATTAGAGTAAAGGGTTGCATTCATAGTAGTTCATTCAAACATCATTCCAATGTATATGTCAATTCATACAGTCACACAAACATATTAGTTAATCATAAGATACTAGTAGCATTTATGCACCATACATAATAAGGAAATGCAAGTAGTTTAAGTATTTAGCATACGGACAGGTGGCTTAGTTATATTCAAATGGTTAGTAAAAAAATTGTGACTTATGATCACATAATGAATATCATCTACAATGTCAACCCTAATCAAAGTTTAGATTATAAGATAGTTAGCTAAGTCTACTAAACCATACTAAGATAATCTACTATAGCTTAGGAAGGGTCAGCTTCTCTTACTACTTTGCGCCATCAAGGCAAGTTATACTTCCTCTTCACCTAAGGAGCTAGCCTCAGATGGGTCTTTTCATCCACCTTTATATCACTGGGGTTATCCACAATAGATTGGTCTGAACACTCATGCTCATTCTCCAGGGCTAGTTGCCTGTTAGCTGCATCATAGTTTCAATATAATCCACCTTCATATCACTGGGGTCATCATAGCTGCATGTGACCTATAGTGTGTTTCCTACCCTAGAGTACTATAACCTATGAGCTTCTACCCATGGTACCCATATACAAGCTACACTCTTACATCTAATGACTTGGGATAGTGTATAAAAAGGTATGTCATGTGCTGATTCTCTAACACTATCCAAATTTCTCGTCGCCTTGGAATCACTCATCCCTAAACAAGACCTACCGACTTATTTAGAGCAAACTGGTCTGTTGCTTGCCTCTTGAGAGGGTTATCACCTAAGTCCTTAAGTTAAGGCGCAACAACGCAAAGCAGTTCACTATCTCACTATAATTAAAGTCAGTCCATCGAGGGGGGGCATCCACTGGCGGAGACCGATAATAGTCTCAGCGAAGGGGCACACAGTCGAGATCTTCCCCACAGAGTACCTAACTTGGTGGTCAAACACAAGGCATTATGGACCCCAATGGTTTAAAGCATCATCTCCAGAAGAATACAACGCTCCCTGCTACCAACTCGCATAAAAGTATAGTTGCTAAGGCGGAACACCTTCCTAACCATGGCATTAAACACGTAAGCATGTATTCGTGATTCATGGGAATAACCAAGAATTATAACCAAATCATGATGCAACTTATGGCTTTGGTATCACTACATGTAACACCCTTCCTCCCAAGAGGAATATTACATCACCAAGACTTTGTTAAGGAATCCTTAAGGCTAATTTAAGACTAGAATCATCGATAGAAAACTTAGAAATTAGGCAAGAGTTGGGGTATTTTTTTCAGTAAAAACTCATTAGATTCTGCCTAAAGTATTGAGTAAGCAAGGACTAGAAAGTTGATCACCCTGTAAATGCATCATTAGGAGTATGCATCATTAGGAGTATTCATAATACTTCCTCCCCGACCTACTTGTTTTGGGTTACTTAGCACTTGTTAAAAAGTCCCTGCTAAGCAAGTTTAAAGTAAGGAAACAAAGTCTCTATGGGTTACACAATCGAAGTACCAAACCAATCCTATAACATACTTAAGAAAGCGTTATAACATGTTCAGGGGTGGCTGAGGTGGCATTGACCGCAAGGAGGTTAACTGAGCTAAATAACAATGTATTACAATTTTACAAGTCCAAAACACAATGCTTCACACTAAACCAATTTACAAAAGAACATTTAATACTATAGTTAACCAACATCCCCAATTAGAAAAATTGGCTTCCGGGTCCACTGTGGTATGAGTAAATATTTAATTGATCCAGCAAATTTAGATTTTTAGAACTACCCAACTTTGGGTAATAATTTTTTGGAGTACAATTGTTTAGGATAATAATTTTTTGCAGGATAAGTATTTTTTACTTTTGGCCCAAACTTTTCTGAAATTTCTATTTTTGGCTTAAATGGGGTCCAAAATGCAAATACTCAAACTTTTGGACTGTTTTTGAAAACTAAGCTTAGATTAGCATTTAGACTTTTTATAATGACTTTACTGGTACTAGTTATCACAATGTATTACTTATATCATAAATATTATATTTTCTATGATTAGTGGCTTACCATGCTTAGCAAAATAATTAAAGCTTAATTAGAGAGTTTTGACCATGATTTGAACTTAGTCGGCATTAGACCTTGACATTCCTCTAGCTTCCAGTTCATGAAAATTGCTAATCTCAACCACACATTCTTTAAATCAGGCACAACACAGATTCATTTTGTTTCTTGCCTCGGATTGTATTCACTAATTAAATTTTATATATTTTTAAGGATAGTGAAACTTTAATCAAAAAATTATAATATTTAAGACATAAGGTTCGATTGAATAGCATTTCTTATTAGGAGACTTATTTTATTAAAAGTTTGAAAGTAGAAATATTACAATGGAATGACTGAAGAGGGACTTAAGCTACTAAGATCAACAAAGATGCTTGCTCATAGAGAGATGAAGAATCCCGACTTCTTTTTTACTCAAGTATGCTCAAATGACTGTGTCCCTTTTAAACACTTAGTCTCTCCTTTTATAGAGGAGATGTTCTACATAGGATACCCTATGGCTACAGTACACATTGACATTTTCACATGGCTACAACTGTCCGCGCATGGCTGCAGTGTACAGTATTATTTTACTAATCTGACACTAGACAAGATAGTACAATAATGGTGCAACAACTTTTCAGAGCCTTTAGTTACTAATAAGACTAGTCATCTATACTAAGATTCTGTATGCCTTCATCTCCAATAATGTCTTCTAGTCTATTATTATATAGATAATCATCAAAATCCTGATAAAGTTGAAGGTGCTTTGGATCCTATTTTTCAAATAATTCAAGAAGATATTTCTTTTTTTTTTCTGATAAGAACTTTTCAGTTCCAACATCAAAGAGATAACTAAAGACATCTTTTGAAGTAGCTCCTTATACCTTCATATATTTGCTAAACTCATTATGATAAATGAAAATAATATTCTTCTAATGCAATAGTGTTCTTCCTTGTCTAATTAATGCCCACATTTAATAATAAATGTTGTAAAAACTGATGGCTCTTGCTAAAGCAAGATCACTAACTAATTCTTGTCGTTTTGAAAATCATTTTTGTCGTTGATCATTGGGATAGTCTAAACTAACTATTTGAACAAGATAATGGGCTGGTTTTGCTTTTCCATTGTCATACTCAATTATTACACAATGTACCTCCACACATAGGCATCGAATGTATGGAACTTTTGTTGGACCATTAAGAGGTGTAAGAATCTAATGGATCCTTTTAAACATATTGATACATGTAGGCTTCCATTTGGCCAAATAAAGGCATGAAGTGTTTGTAGGTGAGCCCAATGGAGGTTGAAGATTAATTGCCTTGAAGATGAACTGAGAGAGAGAGGGGGGATAGAGAGAGAGAGCATGTGTGTGTGGGTGTGTGTGTGTGTGTTCCCAAATAATTAGAGAAGGCTTCTAAACATTAGCACTTGAAAAAGTAGCAAGAAGATAATTCATCCTACCCTCTAACTCTCTAAAGTCTTGGCACCAAGGATTAGATTGAAGGAAGACTTAAATCACCACTCTCCGAAAAGAAATAAAGATTTTGAGATTTTGAGGAAAACCAAACTTCAAGCTCTCATATCATTCATTCAATTCGATTTTTCATGGAGGTAATTGGATCCATAAATACCCAATGAGAGGGGGAATTGGCTGCACATTAGTAGGATAAGTGGTCCACTAGGAGGCTTATAAAATATCCTAGGAAAATAAGTCAAGATGCTTAAAATAATTACAATCACTATGAGCTATACTTTCCAGGATTCATCCTCCATCTTCTAGCAGCCATGATTATGCTATACTCTTCCAAGTGAGGTGCTGTCATTTATTGACTCTTCCCTTGTGTGTGAAGAATCATTCTATGCTGATTAATCCCTAAGATTATAGCTTTAACCTCCTTAATTAAGCTAATAACTAGACCCTACACTTTCCAATCCTAGATCAACCCTTGCTAGGTAATTAGCCTATAGCTTTTGTAATTCTTGGAATTTGGGAGTGATTCAAGGCTCATTGGAAAATAGACATCTGCAGCTTTCTATTCATATATAATTTATGAAAATTGGAGGTTATTTTGCTGGCAAAAATAGAGCTAGAAATAAAGCAAAGTATTCTGCCCAGAAACTAAAATGAGATAATGAGGTGGTTTTGGGAGGATTAAGTGGTTAACTCCTTATTTAGGACTATTATACCCCAACCACCTTTCCTAGTCCTACTTGGACCTTCTCAAGGGCCTCAAGTTATTATTGACCTTGGAGGACCTAGTTTTTGATCTAGGGTTAACATTAGACCGACTTGGTTTGAGAACCTTACTCGTACAGGTAGGCCTAAGCTCGAGAGTTGCTCCACATCTAACCCTCCTCCTTCAGGAGGATTTGCCCTCAAATCCTTTGGATTAAAATTCTTTGGCGTCACCCTTGCATGTCCTTTACAATTCTTGGGTTTGACTACACCCAAGCTACTAAGGGCTTATCTCTTCTTGAATGTGCAGGAGTTGTAAGATCCTTGAAGGAACATCATAGCATTGAGTAGCTATCCTAGGCCTCATGAGCTCATTGAAGATGTCAACATACTCATCACAAGATATCTCAAAATCATCATACTCACAAGAGATGTCGCTTGTGGCTTGATCACTTGTATAGGGGTCTTCTTCCAACACCATTTTGATGGGCAATGGGAAAGGATGGGTGCTTTTGGGGTTTCATTCTTAAGCTCTTGACGAGCTAAAAGGGGTACAGGTTTCACTCCCTCACTTGTGTTCGGCTTCACCATTAGTAGGAAATTCAAGGCTTGCTCTTTCTAGTGGTGCACTCTTCGCGTGTTTCACTCTTGTGGATGCTTTTCTCACTTTCCTTTACCAGTTTAGCTTTGTGAGGATCAGGTGGAGGTAAAGGAGCCAATCTAAGACCTTTTCCATTGTTCTTGAGTGTGTAGGTGTTAGCATGTCTATCATAAATCACATGGTTATTAAACAACCAAGGCATCAAGTAACAAGTGACATGCATCCATAGGAAGGATGTCACATAATACTCCACCACAATAGGGACCAATTGGGAATGAAATAAGATCTTTCCTCAAAGTGTTACCTCATTGCTTGGTCCTAACCGTTGAAGAGTATATGAAGTAGGATGCTCCTTAGTGGGAATTTGAAGCTTGTCAATGAGTGTGTTGGAGGCCACATGTATACAACTCCCACCATCTATGATTAAATCACAGACCTTGCCTCCAATGGTGCACCTCGAGTTAAAGATTTTGCTCCCTTTGGCTATCTTCATAAGGAACTTTTATGGCATGTCGGAACCTTTTGATTAACAACATTTCTCCAATATCGGGGGTCACCAAGGTAGAACTATCATTTTCATAATCTTCTTCACTTGATTCTTCCTCAATAGCTCCAATCTCCTCTACCACCTTGGTGATAAGGGCCTTCCTATTTGGACAATTAGCTTGAAAATGCCCAAAACTGTGACACTTAAAACATTTATTTCCCTCCAACCTCTTAGGAGGATCACTAGCAATTCCTTTGCCCTTGTCAAGAGCTTTGACTTGTGGAGGTGATGTTTTAACTTTAACGTGATCGAAAGGGCTTTTAGTAAGAGGGTTGTGAAAGCGCTTCATTCCTTTAAGTTGCTTCTCGACTTTGATAGCTAAGTGGCATACATTATCAAATGATAAGTAAGGTTGTAATTCCACCTTTGTAGCAATGCTAGGGGATAACCCCTTAATAAAACTAATGATCTTGAGTTCGGGTTCTTCATCTAAGCCAATCCTCATTTGTAGTTGTTGAAACTCCCTAATGTATTTTGTGACCTTTAGAATCTCTTGATTGAGAGAAGTGATCTTGAGGTGGATTTCTTGTTTGTAAGGAGGTAGAAATCTCTTGTCTATATGCTTCTTGAGTTTGGACAAAGTATTGATTTTGGATTTAGCTTCTCGAGCCCTACTATTCTTCAAATGTTCGTACCACAATCTTAAGAATGGCCAACTTGAAGACCTTCTCATCATGGTAATCTTTGAGTTCAAAGATCCTTTCAAGGGCTTGAAACCAATCAAGATAGCTCTCTGGGTTAAGATTGCCATCAAATTCTGGAGCCTCAACTTTGAGATCCTGAAGATCATCCCGTGGATGCCTTAGTCTTCTTGGTCTTCTTTTCTCATCATCAAACTCTTCATGGGAGGAAGATTATTCAATAGGGTGAGCATTGTAGAGTCGTCAATAAGGGTTTCGTGGAGCGGATTCCCTCAGTTGTGCAACCTCTTGGGTGAATTTTCTTATTTACTCTTGAAGCTCTACAAGGACCCTGCCAATCTCATGGGCTTACTCAAGAGGAATGTTTAAGGAGTGAGAAGGATTGCCCTCACTAGTCATGGTTGATAGAGACGAAAAAGGAGGCCCAAAAAGAGGAGGCACGGGCTTGCTGAAGGAATACAGGCAAGAAAATAGTGAAAAAGGAGGGGACATGGTCATGCTCTGTGGCACGGGGGGTCATGCTAGATCTCTAGAAGAGGATTTAAGAGTGCAGGAAAAAGGCATGGTCATGCCAGGCAGCATAGGGTGGCTATGCCACATCTCTGGATTAAATTTTCAAAGTGCAGGATTTTGGCATGGCCTTGCCAAGTGGCACAGGGTGGCAGTGCTAAATTTGTGTTTTGGGCCTTTTTATGGAGTTTTAGGGATGTGTTTTGGTTGGAATTTGTATTTAGACTATAATTAAGGTTCTTTATGGACTAGATAAGAGATTTGAAGAGAAATAACTAGTGACAAAATGAAATAGGAAGGGGAAAACTTTAAGCAATTTCAACACAAGGTTGGTTGGAATAGATGCTTACCAAGAGATACGATCATTGTGCTCTAATAACAAATGATGCATGTAGGCATCCATTTGGGCAAATAAAGGCATGAACTGCTTAAAAGTGAGCCCATTGGATGTTGAAGATTAATCACCCTAAAGATGAATCAAAAGAGAGAGAGAGAGTGTGTGTGTGTGTGTGCGCGCGCGTGTGTGTGTGCACGTGTGTGTGTGTGTGTTCCCAAGTAATTAGAGAAGGTTTCTAATGGAAAACATTTGATACTTGAAAAAGTAGCAAGAAGATAATTCATCCCACCCTCTAACTCTCTAAAGCCTTGACACCAAGGATTAGATTAAAAGGAAGACTTAAATCACCACTCTCCTAAAAGAGATAAAGATTTTAAGATTTTGAGGAAAATCAAGTTTCAAGCCCTCATATCATTTATTCAATTTTATTTTTCATAGAGGTAATCGAGTCCATAAATACCCAATGAGAGGGGAAATTGGCTATACATTAGTGGGACAAGTGGTCCAATAGGAGGCTTATAAAATATCATAGGAAAATAAATCAAGATGTTTAAGATAATTATAATCACTATGAGCTGTATTCTTCATGATTGATTCTCCATCTTCTAGGGAGCCATCATTAGGCTCTACTCCTCCAAATGAGGTGTTGTCATTTATCGACTCTTCCTTTATGTGTGAAGAATCATTCTATGCTGATTAATTCCTAAGATTATAGCTTTAACCTCCTCAATTATGCCAATAACCAGACCATGCGCTTTTCAGTCTTGAACCAACCCTTGCTCGGTATTTAGCCCATAACTTTCGCACATCTTAGAATTTGGGGGTGATTCAAGGCTCGTTGAAAAATAGACATCTGTGGCTTTCCATCCATTTATAATTTGTGAAGATTGGAGCTCATGTCCCTCGTAAAAATGGAGCTAGAGATAAAGCAAAGTATTCTGCCCATAAACTAAAAATGAGCTAATAAGGTTGTTTTGGGAGGATTAAATGGTTAACTCCTTATTTCAGACTATGATGGCACAACCACCTTTCCTAATCTTACTTGGACCTTCTCAAGGGTCTCATGTTAATATTGACCTTGGAGGACCTAGTTCTTGACCTAGGGTCAACATTGGACCGACTTGGTTCGAGGCCCTTACTAGTGAAGGTACGCCCAAGCTCAGGAGTTGCTTTGCATCAAATGCATTGCTGAAACTTAATTAGTCTTGAGAAAAATGGTTACTTCAGATATGAGATTTCCATGAGGTAAACTACCATTTCATATCCTCAGGTTTTCACGACAGGATCATCTGGAGAGATTAAATTTGCTAGAAAACTAGTGCCACCAATTCCAAATCTATTAGAAAAGTAGGGTGTAGTACTCTATGATTCCCAAATATCATTTGAATAATTATGATAGCAATCGATGCATGCTGCACACCACCCGTTAAACCATTCTTCTTGAACATAAGAACTTAGTTTTTCCTGGATATCATAACTACATGTTAGGTAATTAATCTGTAACTCTAAAAGGCTAAATCTTTGAGGCATTAGGTAGGAAGTAGATAACAGACTAACATGAGATCTATTTTTTGTATGAAATTTCAAAATATCTATAAGAATTTTATTAGGAGAAACCCATTCTAGTAGTAATGGCATTTCATTTTGGATTTCCTCCTTTTGCAACATGAGTTATGCTCTGATGATCACCATTGGCAAGCTCATTGATTAGAAAAATTGAGAGTGAAAATAAAAGCCGCAAGCGTACAACTCTCGCTGTAATACTTGAGGGTTGAATCCTCGGAGACAACGGAAAAGATTTAGGTCATTAAGGTGTGGATTAACTAATTACCCTAATGTTATCTATACTAAACCAAATTAAATCGTTCAAGAAAAACGTAAGTGTTCAACTGAGCATTCAACTAAGCATAGAATTAGATAAACTCTAGCGTTATTATGAACTAACCATTCATCCTAACTCTACTAAGCATTCGACCACACACTCAACTAAATTTAACCGTGCATGGATTATGCATTCAACAGTATTCACCTAAAATTAAAACCTAGAATTTGTTTAACAACTAATCTGAAATAGTTTAAAACCTATAATCAACACCATTTACCATTCTACACTACCAAAATCAAGCTATCAAGTAGCCGACACTGGGCAGGGGGGAAAGGAAGAAAAACACCATCACCAGACTAGCTACGAGGAAGGGGAAATAGGGCAAGAAACAGGGCTCGAAACCAGAGCTTAACATGTCTAACAGAATAAAAATGAAAGCAAGAGGGGAAGGGGAAACAGGGCACGAGAGCAACCTGAAAATTGAGTCGACTCCACGGTGAAGGCCACAGAGAACGGAACCGAAACAGAACAGAGCAGCAACAGGGGAGGGGGAATTCGAACTAAAATCTACCAACACAGGGCCTCCTCGCTTTGCAGCTCAGCCCTCCAACCAACAATGGCGGAATCGCCATTAATACCGAAACAGAACAGGGCAGCAACGGGGGAGGGGGAATTCGAACGAAATTCAACAACCCAACATCCAATTTTTGCAAAAATCAAACCATAATCGTAAATTACTACTGGGAAACTTGAAAGTAAAGCAAAATTACAAGAAATTCGAACTCAAAAACTCATTCTAACATCAAACCCTAAAACCGAAATTTACCCTAAAATTCGAATGACTGGAACGAAAACGAAATCAAAACTAAACCTAAACCTAAAACGAAATTAAACCTAAACTAGAACCCTAAATTTACCTAGCTTTTCAATGGCATCGACAGCTCCCATATATATACCCGAACGCTGCTGATTCTTCACCGTTCGATTCGGGGTTGTCGTGGATGGCGAAGATGGTGGACAACACAGGAGGTGTCGTGGCGATGGCAACGTGAATGAGGGGATGGAGGTTCGGGGAGAGAGAAAGGGAAGAGAGAGAGATGGAGATGCAAGGGATCGAGACGGTGGGTGAGGAAGATGGAGAAGGGGTCGGGGTTTCTGGAATCTGGGCTGGGGACGCGAAGAGAGAGAAAGTAAAGGGGAGGGGGTGTTTTAATAAGCTGAACCGGTTTTCGAAGTGGTGAACCGGTTTTTTCTCTGAACCGGTTCAATTCGTTTTGGGCCGGTTCATTGTAATTTGGACCGGTTCATGGCAATTTCGCATCGGTTCTTGAATTCCCGACATTTTTCACTATTTTTCTCACATTTTTGGCCATTTTTCTGAAATTATTCAAAATCTGCAAAATAAAATAAAATAAAATAAAAACATTAAAAATACGATTAAAACGAGCATAAAATTAGTGTGAAAGTACCTTAAAAATAGCTCATTTTTGGTGCGAACAAATACCCTCACACCAAGATTTTGCTCGTCCTCGAGTAAAAAAAAACTAAACTAACTAAAAGAAAATGAAAAATAAAAGAAAAAAATCCTAACTCATTGTCGTGGGAATCACGGTTGCATTTAGCGTATGCAACAAGCCATTTAAACCCTCTAGTCTCCCAAATGGACGAGTAAGGTCTCGTGAGGGTTTCTAAGTGAAATACCCACAAAATTATTTCAAAAATAAAAGAAAATCTTTTTGGTTTTTTCTCAAAACTGATATGTACAAAATCTGGAAAAAATATGCACACATCTCTAATCAGCTAAATCACCCATGTACTCAATTATTGACTTGCATATATACAGAATGTACTTCAAAGCCCTCTACCTCCTAAATGACATCAAAGCACTAATTTTTTGCCCCATTGAAGATAAAGATTCTGAATTCATCTCGGTATTCGTGTGCAAGTGTATCATCATCTTATGGCTTAGATTGACCAGAATTAGACTCAATCCCACTTGACTGACACAACTATATTATTATCACACTGACTTTGGAAGCAAGCTTTCCCAATAGCAATATTGTCTCAAAGGGTAACACCCAGTAGCACGTGCCTCAAAGAGTAATGCCCAGTAGCGCATGCCTCAAAAGGATACTTGTCATTCCAAATATTATTTCATCTCTTTTTCTTTCTTTCATTCTTATTCATAGTACACTTTTTTTCCAAACTATTCTTTAAAGTAGTCGTGTCACAAGCTAGTGGGAGAATCATTCATGGAAACCTGAGACCTAAAGATAATGATGAAGAAATAAATAAGGACTGGATCACATAACCTATAATGAACAACTGAAGTTAGAATCAGGGCTTAGAATATCACATTTGAAGTTGGAGACTTATCATGCACATCCTATTTATATACAAGCTAATAACCAACGTTTAGGGAATTCAGGCTAATCAGAAATAGTGCAAACATTCCCAAAAACAAAATCAAAAATCTTTAAAAAGTTTAAAAAATTTTTCAAGAATGGGCACCTCACCCCCACACCAAAGCTTCACAATGTCCTTATTGTGGGAACTAAGGCGCTAAAAAGCAAGCACATCAGCTATACAGCCGTAAAACCTGAAATATATACAACTAGGACACGAGGAAAATCAAAAACAAAACCAAAAACCAATAAAACCAAAATGAAAAAGAAAATCAAAACTAAAACCAAAGGGAAACACACATATTAACAAAAACAAACTCAAAACCAAAATCAAGGACCTATTAAATCCCTACTAAACCAAAAGAGACCTAAAACGAGACAAAAGGCAAAAGAAAAGAAAAACAAAAGGAAAGACGAAAACAAAGCCACTGAAACATCAAAAAGGGAACAAAAAGGAAACTATTAAACAAAAATTAAACCAAAGAAAAACTAAAACTTGCTAAACCAACACAAAAGACAAAACCAATGAAGCAAAACACAGAATCAAGGAAATCAAACAAAGGAACTAAAACACTCATATATTCACAATCCTAAATATATACGGCTAAGTTCAAAAAAAAGAAATAAAAGAAATGGAAAAGAGAAGAAGGTTGGAACAATCATACCAGGTTGTACCCAAACTATGAGACTTATGGAGCATCAGCCACTCCATCACAACTCACAAGCAGCTACTCAGATCAAAACCAATCAATGCTCGTAGTAGCTTATTAAACCTTCAGGCACAATCCTCACAAAAATGAACATAGTTAGAAACATGAAGAAGGGCCCAAATAAGATGCATAAATTCACTGTAACTCAATGCTCTCTTGAGCTTATCAAAGCTCGCAGCCCAATCAGAAGAGAGATGTGTATATGTAAGATTAGATGCACAAGTCAATGGTTTAATGAAGATATGACTATATGAATGCATAAACCATCTAAGGTGATCTGAATGATCTAAATGAAATCTCACATCTCTAAGAGGGGAGGGGAGAGAACTAAAACAAGGCCGATCAAAGAAAATCTGAAAATTAGAGCTTAAATGACGGCCTAAAGTCAAGTCCTGCAATTCAAAGGGGACTTTGAGTCTATTTATGTCATTATCATCATGAATCTGATCTAAACAAGGAGTATCAAGCATCAATGTCTCAGATTCGACAAAAGTAGACTCGGGAGGGTCTAAAGAAGAAAGAAGAGGGGAAAGGGAAGAATTACAATATTCAAGGGGGAGGTCAACTTGGACAGGATCAACAGACAATGATTCATATTCAGCACGAAAATCCTCCTTCAGACTCATGTTAACATCAAACCCACAAAAAGATTAATATTCGATTTGCAGAAGATTATCATCTGATTTAATTAGAAGGTCAGGAATGATGGAATCAAAAGAGAATGATTCAAATTCAACATGAGAACCCAAATCAAGACCTTCAGTAACTCCAAGCCCATATGAAAAAGGTTCATACTCCGCACAAAGAATATCATCATTAAAGTCCAACATAGTGGGTTCAGTCCCTTCTTTACATAACTCCTGTGAAATAATTTTTGAATCATTTAAATCATGAAGCTCAATTTCAGGTGTGATGCTTATTTCTAACTCACTAACCAAATCATATTGTTTACCCATTTCTAATTCAGAAAAGTTGTTCAAAGTGGTGGGTAAATCGACTAAAATATCTTCAATAACAGTATCGGGTGAGCTAGTACAAGGTGCAAGGTCTGTTAATAGAGACTTAGGGGGATCACTTTCTTGTTCTAAACTAGGCAGAGACATGTTTTCATTCAAATCAGGCCTAGCAGAATAAGAAGGTTCAAAATCCTCGTAGAGACTAATGTCAGGTTTAGGAGATCCTAAACTAGAATCAATCTCACTAGAAGTCTCCCTAATCGAGTTAAAAGATTGAGAATATTTAGCAATTCTCAATTTCATAGTCTCTATCATGTGATCAGTCATATCATTAATGTTCATTTCAAAACTTGCACAGGTAGCATCAATGTAATCACGATAAGGACAAGTATAAGCAGCATGATCAGGAGATTCACAATAGTCGTACAAAACAGGCGGCATATAAGAATAAGATGAGTCATATGAATTCACAAAGTGGCCTGAAGGGTAAAAATCAGCCTGAAAATCATACTCTTCATGAGTCGGGTATCTAAAAGTATCATTAGCTTATTCAAACGTATATTTGTCCCAAGCTAATTTCTCAAAGAAATCCCAAACTTCATTTTGAGTTTTAGAAAATAATTTTTGAAAACCTCCAGGACAAAATGATTCAATATAATTCCTTGACTCAAAATTTAGACCCTCAATAATGACCTCACAAATTTTCGATTTTTGAAAATTATAATTCAGTTGAGCACGATAATCATTAAGTTTTGAAAAATAATTCCAAAAAGGTTCGTGCTCATATTGCGGGAAATTAAAAACCGACATTTTGAAACTTTTTAAAGTTTTTTTTTAATTAAAAATTTTTCAATTTTTAGGGGTTTTCAATTTTCAATTTTTTTTGGATTTTTGGATTTTTTCATTTTTTGTGATTTTGGAATGTTTTCAAATTTTTTTTTGGATTTTTGAATTTTTCCATTTTTTTTGTGATTTTTGAATGTTTTCAATTTTTTTTGGATTTTTGAATTTTTTCGTTTTTTTTGTGATTTTTGAATGTTTTCAAATTTGTTTTTGGATTTTTGAATTTTTCCATTTTTTTGGTGATTTAGGTTGAGGGTTGAATCCTCGGGGACAACGGAAAAGATTTAGGTCATTAAGGTGTGGATTAACTAATTACCCTAATGTTATCTATGCTAAACCAAATGAAATCGTTCAAGAAAAACATAAGTGTTCAACTGAGCATTCAACTAAGCATAGAATTAGATAAACTCTAGCGTTATTATGAACTAACCATTCATCCTAACTCTACTAAGCATTCGACCACACACTCAACTAAATTTAACCGTGCATCCTAAAGAGATTATGCATTCAACATTATTCACCTAAAATTAAAACCTAGAATTTGTTTAACAACTAATCTGAAATAGTTTAAAACCTATAATCAACACCATTTACCATTCTACACTACCAAAATCAAGCTATCAAGTAGCCGACACTGGGCAGGGGGGAAAGGAAGAAAAACACCATCACTAGACTAGCTACGAGGAAGGGGAAATAGGGCAAGAAACAGGGCTCGAAACCAGAGCTTAACATGTCTAACAGAAAAAAAATGAAAGCAAGAGGGGAAGGGGAAACAGGGCACGAGAGCAACCTGAAAATTGAGTCGACTCCACGATGAAGGGCACAGAGAACGGAACCGAAACAGAACAGGGCAGCAACAGGGGAGGGGGAATTCGAACTAAAATCTACCAACACAGGGCCTCCTCGCTTTGCAGCTCAGCCCTCCAACCACCAATGGCGGAATCGCCATTAATACCGAAACAGAACAGGGCAGCAACGGGGGAGGGGGAATTCGAACGAAATTCAACAACCCAACATCCAATTTTTGTAAAAATCAAACCATAATCGTAAATTACTACTGGGAAACTTGAAAGTAAAGCAAAATTACAAGAAATTCGAACTCAAAAACTCATTCTAACATCAAACCCTGAAACCGAAATTTACCCTAAAATTCGAATGACTGGAACGAAAACGAAATCAAAACTAAACCTAAACCTAAAACGAAATTAAACCTAAACTAGAACCCTAAATTTACCTAGCTTTTCAATGGCATCGACAGCTCTCATATATATACCCGAACGTTGCTGATTCTTCACCGTTCGATTCGGGGTTGTCGTGGATGGCGAAGATGGTGGACAACACAGGAGGTGTCGTGGCGATGGCAACGTGAATGAGGGGATGGAGGTTCGGGGAGAGAGAAAGGGAAGAGAGAGGGATGGAGATGCAAGGGATCGAGATGGTGGGTGAGGAAGATGGAGAAGGGGTCGGGGTTTCTGGAATCTGGGTTGGGGACGCGAAGAGAGAGAAAGTAAAGGGGAGGGGGTGTTTTAATAAGCTGAACCGGTTTTCGAAGTGGTGAACCGGTTTTTTTTCTCTGAACCGGTTCAATTCGTTTTGGGCCGGTTCACTATAATTTGGACCGGTTCATGGCAATTTCGCACCGGTTCTTCAATTCCCGACATTTTCCACTATTTTTTCACATTTTTGGCCATTTTTCTGAAATTATTCAAAACCTGCAAAATAAAATAAAATCAAATAAAAACCTTAAAAATACGATTAAAATGAGCATAAAATTAGTGTAAAAGTACCTTAAAAATAGCTCATTTTTGGTGCGAACACTCATGAGTTAAACTATCTATAAAAGAAATTTTCGATCCCTATATATGTTCAATAGAGAAAGAAAATTGATTACACCATAATTGCTAACGCAAGAGTGCTCCTTGCGCTTACATGCTTGATAAATTGTTTTCCACAAAACCAAGTACTCCTTTACAATCAGTTTGAATAAGAAAAAGTTTTAGGGCTATAAGGATTAAGAGCTTTTCCATCTCCCTTATAACTATAAGGATTTCTTTTTCCATCGTGGGATAATTGTATTCTGCTTTATTAAAACTTCCACTGTAATATTTGCAGAGTTTTTCTCCTTCTTTTATTTTGAGTACTATACTCCAATACTCATTATTGGCATCTGTCTCAAGAATTAAATAATCTCCTTTATTAGGCAAATTAAAAATAGAAAGATTTTCACACATCTTTTTGAAATTTTGAACAATCTTTGAATTACTAGGGGTCTATGTCCTACTTACTTCCTTCTTGAGTTTCTGCTACAATGGTTTTCTCAGTTTAGCTAAATCTTTAATGAAATCTGAAGTATAGATAAGGCATCTAACGAATCTTTCTAATTGCTTCCTATCTTCAATCTTTTCAGGAAAATTTTTTATTTTTATGTAGAATATGCCTTTGTAGGATGATTTATCCAACTTTTATCTCTGGACCTAAAAACTCGAATTCTTCTTCAGCATCAATGCACTTGTTCTCACCAAGGATAATACCATGATCAATGCATCTTTGAGTGACAGCTGGAACATCATCTTTGTGTTGTTCTATGGTTTTGAAAATGACAAGTATATCATCGACATAAACTAAACAACAATGATTAAGATCTTTGAAGATGTTATCAATTCTTCTTTAGAATATTTGAGGTGCATTTTTTAGGCCAAATGACATTACTATTGATTCATAATGTCCTTGAGTGGCACTAAAAATGGTTAAAGGAACGCTTTCTTTATCCATTTGTGTCTACCAGTATCTGCTTTTGTAATCCATTTTCGAGAACTAAGAGACTCTTTGAATTTTATTGAAAAGGATGGTTTTGTTAGGAAAATAATAACCATCAACGGCAACATTATCACTAAGGTTTTTGTAATTGATTACCATTCTTGGTTTTCCTCTTTTTTCTTTAGCATGATTTCCTATCATGAAAGCGGGACGGGTGTAAGGACTCTTGCTATTCCTAATTAATCCTTCATCCAGAAGTTCTTTAATTTTTTTATTAAATTCTTGGATATCTTGGTGTGTATACGTCATTTGTTTGACTTTAATAATAGTGTTAGCTTTAACAAAGTGAATATTTTTGAAAATATCTTATCTTTATCCCAAAATTTTAGTGGGTTATCAGAGTAGGGTTCTTTGCGTAATTGCTCTTATTATTTAGTAATTTGATCTTTAATAGATAACCCAAGTAGTAAGATTATTAATGCCATTTCACATTGTTCTGGCATTATCTTTCCACCACGCTGGCTATGTATAAACTCAATATTCTGTTGAGTGTAAGCCTTAATTAATTTTTCAATAGGAACTGAGTGACCATTGATTGTAAGCGTTATTTGGTATATGGTATGTCTGCATGGAGAATATAGTATTTGAAAATTATTTTCAATAATTATATCATTAAAGGGTTGATCAGTCGCCCATAAAATTGGTATCATTCATTTGACTCCTCCTATTTCTATGGATAACCTTCTATAGCTTCGTTATGGCTCATCATGCTATTGTTAGCTATCCTTACTTATAAAGAATTCTTGGCTCTTTTCCATATGAATTCTGGAAATGAAGATTTTTTTTTTCAAAACAGACAGAACAACCGTTATCTGTGTAGGCATATAGTTCATATTTATTATATCCCTATAAACATACATTTATTTGGATATAGATGCTATTTAGATTTATGTTGGTGACTTCATAGCATATCTCCATGGTCATATTTGGTTTACTAATAGCTCTTATTTTGTACCAATAAGTTTACTAGCTAGACTCATATTTCAGTCTACATTATTCTTGCGGGTTCAAAAATCATTCTACTCATTTCACTAGTTACACTAATTATCATCTTCCTTAAGTTCTTCTTTAGCTGACATGGACTCTTCTCCCGATTCTGATCTTGCACTCACGCTTCTTAATAATTAGAGTTTGATGGAAATTTTACCATTCTCATTAATGTTTATAACATTTTTCTTGCTGATTTTTATGGGATTAGTAAAGCTAGATATCTAAGACCTATCAATTTTTATTTCCTGTGGAGAAGATTTTATCCTTTGGATCTTTTGCATAGGGGTAGGACTTCAAATTCTTCTGCCTCTATCATTGTTACCTTGTCTTTGGATCTATAGTGTTATCTAGTTTGTAGATTATTTTTCAAAATTTTCTCAGTGGGTATCCTCCTCTTTTCATGTCCATCTTAACTGTTTTTTTCTTTAGGGATAGGAAATTTTTAGCAAATTCATCCTTTAGGCTCACATAATATCCATGTCAGCAATTGAATCCTATTGATCTATTACATAATTAGTCTTAATCAGTGTGATAATTTGATTATTAAATTTGGTAAGCCTAATATCATAGAGTAAAGTATAAAGATCAATATCCTTGCTATAATATTATAATGGAGTGATTGGTACTTGAACACTTACAACATGGATATATCTATACTTTCTATCTTTGTTATGCTTAAAGATATCTTCCCAATTGATGAGATTAATTTCTCCTACGTCATACTCGCAATCTTTGATTTCTAGATCTCCTTCTATCATTTCACATATGTATTTGTGCTTTAATTAAAAGATCGATTTTTTATAGATCATGTATTTCTAAATTATGGGAATGATCCAATCTCCTTTGACTTCTTTATTTTCATTATTTGCAACAAATTCTTCTTCTTGAAGATCATGAAGTTTAATTAAACTACATTCCATCATATGACTTGTTTTTTTGTATCACTTTTTTCATATTCGTCTTCTAGCACCATTTCAACAATTCCCTTTTTGTTTTTCAGTGCTAGATCTAGTGCTTCTTCTTTACTAAGTTCAAAATAGTCTAGATTGCCCTAGGTCTTATAAGCTTGTTATTCTTCCTATTTTTGTATTCATTTGCATAATGACTCATTGCTCCACATGCCCAGCTCTTATAGTTGTTTTTCTTTACAGGACAATAAGCGATTTTCCTAAAAAATATTCCTTTTTTAGGGCTTGACTTGTTATAATATTTTCTTTTATACTTCTATTCCCTTTGCTTGTTAAAGCTCCTTTTCTTATAAAATTTTCTCTTTTTCTCCTTTCAGAGTCTTTTCCCCATTGATGAGGATTATTCCAGCAAGCTAGAAATTATTTCTTCATTTTCTTTTGCTTTTGGAGATCGAGACATTGATCATCGAGCCATTTTCTTAGATAAGAGATTCTTGAACCAAGGGTATCAATGACATCTGCTTTTCAAGCCATGCAATATACTTTTAAGTAATTGTGGAATTGATCGGATATGGTGATGTGTCACAAGATATTCCAAGATTGGTTTCATTATATCCAATTTTATAATAATACTGACTAAATTTAGCAATTTTTGAAATGTCTCATATCCCATAATTCTGTGGTATTATCTTTCTTTGCCATTTTCTAGCTTTTTCTTCGCAGTCAAGTTTAGCTTCGATGAATTCGATTTCGATTTCCTTATATAGAGTTTTGAATAATGCAACTAGTGTTTCCATCATTCTTAATGCTTTTTTGCCATCCTCATTTAACGAATCATACCAGTCAGCTACAGTGCTAGAAAAACTACGCTCAGTATAATTTAGGAATTTTGCAATAGGTTATGTAGGATTTAGGTTCAATACACTATTCATGCCTCTTTTCTAATTCATAAATATTTCTTCTCTATTACGAGCTCCATTGATGTTTAAGATGTATCCTACTCAGCTAATTGGGGTAAGAGCAATCTCTTTAAAGGTCATGGTTTTTCTTGGGATAAACCCAATGGAAAAGTTAGTTGTACCTCCGACTAGAACGTACTTAGGTCTTGTAAAATGAGTATTTCTTCTAGAAGGTTCACCAAATTCCTCAGGTTTACGAACTACAATGTTAACTAGATTGGACTCTGTTTTATTTATATTAAGTTCTTCTCCAATCTCATGAATCTTAATGTCAAATAGCCATTTACCATTTTTTTTTTCTAGTTTCCTCCTAATTTCTTCTAAAGGAACAACATTAAAATCCACTCGTTTAGTTAGATTCATCTGCTGATATATTTCTTCTTCCAAGTGGACATTATTTGTTTCTTTATTATCATTAAATAATACAACTTGTTTATCAAATATTGCGCCGATAATTTTGTTTAATTCTTCTGGGTTTTGTTCGTTTTCAAATATATTATGTAGTTCTTCAAGATTATACTACTTATACTCTATCTCTTCTTCTTTCTCTACTTTCTTAGTTGATTTTTCTCTTACTACTTTTTGGGTTTTTCTATTACAAAAAGGAAATGAATTTTTGTTTTTTGGGTGTTTGAATGGATATTTATGCTGAAGTGGAGTATCAATACTTAAAGTAGATTTTCCACTATGTATAATCACGTTAACTAAAGAAAGATAGACTATAAACAATTGTTTCTTAATCTCCTTAACTTCAGTCTTAATTTTGGCTGATTCGACTTTTAATTATAAAACTATATAAGTGATGTAGTTTAATTAAGGTGCTACTGAAGTGATTCCTTTTTGTGAGTGAACAACATATGAATAGTTAGGAGCAGGGCAAGTAGGTGATGATTCAAACATTAGACACAGTTAATTAACTTATTTATTCATTAATTAGCTTAATATCTTATTTTTTTTTTATCACATGGCTCTAATATTAGATGAAAAAGGCTTCGAATAGTACCTATGAGTAGAAAACCACACGCCCAAAATTAAATTTTTCGAAAGTAAGTTTTTAAGTGTTGGAGTTAAAAATGAAAATTTTAAAACTTAGGGTACTTTTTGTAATTTTAAGCTCTAAGTTTGGTCACTTTTAGTTCCAAAAAATATTTGGCCAAATTTGGATAGACCTCAAAATGTTTTTTTAAAATTGTGTAGTTAGAAAAATGTTAGCCTATATCTTGATGGTCCGTGATGTAATTTATTGTCCCCTATTATGGATTATCCAGTTAGAAGTATTGTCCTTCCGCGAAGACCATACTATTTTGAACCTAGAAAAGGTGAAAAGAGGGAGTCAACTAACCACACACTCAGTGCATAACTACCACCGTTGAAACCAAAAATATTTACGCATCAGACAACATTTAATATCACACAAATATTAATGGTATAATAGTAGCGTGGGAACAAAAGTAAGAAATCGCTTTTGCAGAATTTCAGTAGAGAAATTGAAACTTTCCTTGTTTCCAAATAGAATCTTGATAAAAAGTGGCTTCTCTGAACTACGTGAATCATTTTGTTTCACTTGCAAACCATATGCAAACATGTCAAGATCTAACATCATTTCAATTTCAATTGAATAGAACTGAAAACCCTTTTGAATCATTGTTTGGGTTAACATCCTAAGGGAATCATAAAACTTCACTTGTTGGGATTAAAACTCATTCTTAGGGCATTAAGTAATTGCTAGTATCTAGTTCTTTCTCAATACGGTGAAACGCATCCCGTCACATGCTTAAGTTCCCAGGACACTAAAGTCCATGATGTATTCTGCCCTTGTCAGGGTAAGATTAACCTAAAATGCATAGGTTAATTTTTTTTTTGGAGAGCTGGAGTCACATCGGGAGTCCCATAGCCTCAAAGAGATCGACCCAGCCCTTCTTTAGAACTAGACCATATTGCAAAGCTCCCAAATCATTCACAACAACAAAGTGGTTTTCCATAAAAAACTTAGTGGAGTATAAAAGCCCCCATAAGAAAATCCCCTTTTGAAATTTTAGCTATTGAGTCAACTTTGTTAGGAAACATAATAATTCTAAACTTTGATAAATCAACTTGAATGGCATGATCGTCAATAGCAACTTGAACATACATTAAAGCACCAAATGCATGTTCAAGGACATGACATTTTATTATACAAGATTACATATAAGGAACTTATTGCCATCTTGATCTTGCATCCAACTCATCTTACTCGACATTAGCAAGACAACAATTGAATATTCAATAAAATATCACAAGTATAATATAAATGTCATAAAAGGGTCATATGAATGTTTAATAAGACTTCCAATCGCTTGACATAAATGAAGGATCGTCTAATAATTTTTGAAAGAACTTTTCTTTCTCGATTCTCACTACTAGGCCTAGTGATTTGTCTCTTACGACGTGACCATTATTTACTCCATAATTAAAGCACCTTATTAAGAATTTCCTTTACGTAAGACCCATGTTAAAATTTCACTAAAAAACCATTAATGCATTAACTTTCCCATAACTCAAGAGCACCCATAATAGGCAATGATCTACCAAATCTTATGAACATTCATAGTGAATCACAAACTAGCTATATGCATGGACACGTGCATACACTCCTTTTTCCTTTTCCATCTCCACCTAATTTTTTTATTAGAACAAACCCTACCTCATTATGCCCAAATCTCCACATTCTCTGATGTCACACAACCAAGGTTTGTGGTCTCAAACTTTATTTACATAATTCTACCAGTTAGGCATGTGAAACTCATGGATCTACTGAAAATGCAATATATTCACTCGTATTCACATAATTTTCTTTTGGAAACACTACTATAACTTCCAAATACCTTAATTCCACGCCAAAATCCTCATTTCCAATTTTAAGTCCACATTTTACTAAGTATTGCTATATTTAGGCATATAAACCCTATATATTACTCAAAATCACTTGCATTCTACAATAAACTCAAAAATAAATTTAGCTTAAAATTAATATAATAGGGGGGGGAGGGAGAGTTATCCACATGAATTTTGAACAAAGAGGAAGCCAAATGCAAGCATAAGAGGTGAATTAGGTCTCCTTCTTCACTCCCAAGCCCTTCCTTCTTTTTCCTCTTCTTATTCTCCCCTTCTTCTTCCCCCCTCTCCCCCCCATGTAGATGTGTGTGTAACGTGAAAACACAAATCCCCTTCCCCTTTCTTTTTTTTCTCCTGCTATTGTGTGCCTTCCCCTCCCTTCTTTTTTTCTTTTTTCCCTCTCTTTTCGTCTTTCGTGCATGCATAGCCCACAACCAGTCATATATTTTTTTGACCCAATAAATTATTAAATTGGATTGCGAGTTTGACCTAATTTAACCAGTATTTGACTAGAGTTTTGATCCATATTAAGAATTATTATGTAATTTAAATTCCAAAAATAAAACCAACAATTTAAAACCCACATAACTATGAACAACTATTCTTCCCAAGACATAATATATTACAAAATCACAAACTTTACTGAATAAAATGACTAAGTTAATCTAACCCTGACAATTAATTTAACAAATTTCATGGTCCTTACGTATATAATCACAAAACTTAGCCCATGGTTAACAATGTCAGATTTGGTACAAACCTTTTACATGCATATTTTTTTGCAAATCGTATTTCTCAACAAGAAAAGCCAATTATAGTCAAATTCTTTTGGAGAATTCATTCTATGTAACACAAATGTTACCATACTATTCTTGCCATTCCTTGCGAGCAAGAGGCATGAACCAATCACTAAAGCTTGAAGTTATATGCCATATACCCAAGCTATGTTTTGTAGTTTGCATTTCACTTGCGATCGCTTATACATCCATGGCTATTGATGTGTCATGACTGTCTTAGGAGGTCTGCTTAATGCTTGAATAGAAGTCTACATTTGATGTAGCAGAGCATCACACTACGAATTTCAACGTTGAAAAATATGTACATATACATGCATAAAAACAAAAATAAAAAATAGTACCTTCATCAACTACTTAAAAGCATACTTGGTTTCATTTTGTAAAATAGTGCATCCAAGTAAAATACTGTTGACATGGTTATTTATGCTGCTGGAATTACCAAAAGGCATGTCGTACACATTAACTTTGTAGCGGTATCAATGACAATATTGCTACCATTTTTGTTATGCCAATCAAAGTTTTAGCAGGACATTAAAACAAATGTTCAAATCTTGTTTCATCTATGGTGTACACATACTAAGACTTGAATTTTTTTTTCTTATTCTAATTTCATGCTCTTAATCAAGTCCAAGGCATAATGATGTCCTGTAGTTTTCTTCACCTTCAAAAAGAAGATTGCATATATCCTTTCCAGTCAGTGGAAGGCCTCCATTTTCAAAATTTGTTTCAAGCTCCACAACTTAAGTTATTGATCTAACTACGAGTCCTGCTTCTTTACATAGTTATTTTTCCCTTTAGATGTGATGACTTCATTAAATGAAAAAAAAACACATTCCATTAGGAAAAAGAAGTCTATGATTGTGCTCTTTGACAAACCTCATCACATGCTATTCTTCAAGAAATATTTCAAAAGGTCTTGTTAAAGTGATACACACGTGAGCATTGCACTGACACTTGGAGGACTCCTTATTTCTTTGATCTTTGGATGCGTAAATTACTTTGATTACCTTTTTTGTTCCTTGATGGTCAGAGAAATCACGCTCACTATCTTTTTTTTTTTTTGGGGATCGATCTTTAGAATTGCATCAAGTGCAATCTTTAAGCCCTTTTCTTTTGACGAATCTTATGGGTGAGCATAAAAAATGCATTCAGGATGAGGTACATGGTGGATGTTATTTATTGACAATATCGTCTTAATACATGAGACTAAAAACGGAGCTAGCTATAAATTAGAAAAGTGGAGAGACACTTTGGAGTCCAAAGGTTATAGACTAAGCATATTGAAGATTGAGCATATAGGATGTAAGTTTAGTGAAGGGAATGAAGAGATAGTAGAGGAAGTCATCATCAGTGATATGATGATATCAAAAATCGGCACGTTTGAATACTTGGGTTCCATCATACACGGCAATAGAAAAGATTGATGACTACATTGGCCACCATATACAGGTAGGTTAAAAAAAATGAGGGTACATTCCAGAGTATTGTGTGATAAGAAGATCTTAATAAAGATGAAGGGAAAAGCATATTGTATGGAGGTTCGACCAAAATTATTTTATAACCATTCAGAAGACCTATGTTTAAATATTCATGCTGGCATAAATGAGGATGATAAAGTAGATTATGGTCATACAGGATTGAATATGATCAGAAATGAAGTTATCAGATAGAAAGTAGGGATGATGCCCATAGAGAATAAAATAAGGGAATCAAGACTCATATGGTGTAGGATAGGACTTTTTGAAGGTTTAACATCATTATAACAAAATTCTTGATTCTTAGCACTTTTTTTCCCTTTCTTGATGACCTATGAATGCGCCGACAATTTTTGGTGACAAGAAAAATTTAGCACAACCATGTCTGTTAAAAAATTTCTTGACAACACTAAATGTGCACAAAGCCTATGAAAGTAATAAACAAAAATAAAAAAACTCCAACCTCTTCTCTATCATTCTAGATTAACTATATGGTATCTTCTCTTCTTGTTTCTTTCATCTGGGTCTTTGGCTGAGGTTTTTTACCATACTCTTTACATGTTTGTGTCTTCAAATTTCAAGAAAATTGCACATCTACATCACCCCACTTGATCTTTGTTTGAATTGCCTTGACTCTTGGCAACAATTTTGGCAAACTAACTGGAGTAAGGGTGAGCTACATAGGAAAAGAATTACAAATTCAAATAAGAGTCGAAGGTTGTACTCATTTGTAGTCACTCTACACTTGACTAGTTGTCATATATGAAAAGGACGATTCCATATATGGTAAAGACAACTCGACAATTAAGGCCAACTGGTAATTAGTTTCTAAGATCCTTTTGATGATGTTACTCTTGAGTATATTTTAATTAGAATTCCCATCCATGAATAAGTTTCAGTTTTTTTTTTTAATTTGCACTTTTGAATATTTTTAACTAAGTTTGCTTTAATGCCTTGAGGACAAAGTATCGATTTTAGTGGTGGATCACGCAAAAGAGTTGCTAATTGATTTGTTACTTTCGAATTGTACTTCATTGTTTTCAAAGGTTATAAAATATGCTTCCTAAAAGATAAATATGTACGGTGCTTCCTTTTTTTGTTCCTTGGTAAAAGAGAAAATACTATATATTGCTCATTAGTGTCAATTTGTGTACATGTTTTCTGAAAAAATGATAGCAAAATTCAATGCAAAAATTTGATTCTGCAGTCCGTGTCTACCTATTTGGTACTTCGTTCTTCTTTTTAATGAATTGCTATTTCATTTCATTTTTTTTTTCAAAAGGAGCCCAACATTATTAAGAGGAAAATTTTTAAATGAACAAAAAGTAAGGCCATCATTATATTAATTAATAATGAGCAAGTGGTCAGTGTTATTTTCACTACATTTAGCTGCCCCAAATTCCCTAAAGCAATGAGGGTCATATTGAAACTTGTGACATGCAATTTTATAT
This sequence comes from Carnegiea gigantea, assembly GCA_029747015.1. Classification (NCBI taxonomy): domain Eukaryota; kingdom Viridiplantae; phylum Streptophyta; class Magnoliopsida; order Caryophyllales; family Cactaceae; genus Carnegiea; species Carnegiea gigantea. Next base: position 435,526 of record JAKOGI010000466.1, read on the forward strand.
TGGCAATTGTGGGCATGCGAAAATGCTTCCTAGTGAGGAAAAGCTATCAAGAATTTTTTACAATTGTGCCAAGATTCACAATGTTTGTTATGGTGAATTAAAGTCATAGATTTTAAGTAATTAGTTATTTACATATAAACTTTTAGCCACTTAACGAGGACTAGTGTTGTTGCCTTGTATACCCAGTAATCTGGTTCTACCAGTTTACCAAACTTCTTTAATTGAATCTTTGTTTGTGTTTGTCGCACCTAGTTTTTCAAATTTTTCATCTATTTATTTTATACCTAATAACGCTTTATTTTTTTTTTTTACATATAGTGCTTCCATTTTCAAATGTGTTTCAAAAGATTCATCTCAACAAAATATTTATGTGAAAATATTTAATATAGGCGTTTTTGAATTGAATGCAGTCACAAATTGGGAACAAATTTAATTTATACAGTTAATCAAATGAATTATGTACAAATATTTGATCAGTTGTTATAAAAGAACAAATCGTAATCCATTGATTCAATCTTTAGGTTGAATGCTTGATCTTTTGTGTCAAAGGAACTTCCTTGTATGCTTGTTCTCTATCACAAAATGATCTTCAAATGCTTCCTTCATTTCAGGAGAGGAAGTCTTGGTTTCAAGACATTTTTCCACCCTCAGAATGAGGATGTTAGGGGCTATCCATTGGAAATCTCCTGTCCTTCTTCTTAAGAGCCAAGATGGGCTTTGGCTTTTTCTAGGCTTGAAATTGGATTTTAGTCCAACTTAGTTTGACTTATAAGTTCACATTGACTGCGTGCTTGAGTCTTGACTTGTTTTCTTGGTGAGTCTATTGAGATGCTGGTTTTTGACCATCACGCTGGATAGCGGATTGACAATTAGTTAGGCTTTAACTTAAGAAACATTGGACTTTAACTTTTGAGTTAGCTTGACCTTGACTTAAAAGCCTACCTTTAGCTCTGACTGTACCCTAACTTAGGGGATGACTTGGATCTTGATCAGATCTTGACTTGAGGGTCAGTTTGGCTTTGACCTTGACTTGAGTAGTAAACTTGGGCTTGGGCCATGACTCGTAAGTCAAGTTGCACTTACTTAAATCAATTAAAGGGGTTGGCCGAAATAATTAATTAAATTTATGTTTCGATGTGCAAAACATTTTTTTAGTTCCTAGAAATTGCCCCCTTGAGAGTAAATCATGTACAAGACTTGTCTTGTACAGACGTAGTTGATGACTTGATTTTTTTGCGATTTATAGCATGAGGTTGTCAATTTGGTGTTCAACCTAAATTATGTTATTTTATGCCATTTTATTATCTAATATTTACTCAAAATAAATTATTAGACTAGTGTTTTAATATAACTTTGTGTTTACTTTATAGGAATTATGAAAATTTGAAAAGAATGAAAAAAATTGCTTAAGTTGGATGCAAGGGAGAAGCAAGAAAGGTGTTAGATCAAATTTGAAATAAGTAAAAGCAAAGGGAAGAAGATCTGAAGCCCAAAGTGGAGCCCAGTCACTCTCTGCACCAACTTTTCCTCCTTCCTTCTCTCTCTCGCAGGCCTAGCTACCTCTGGTCATAGACACGGTCCGGTAGCCAACCCCAATGCCCCTCTTCCTTCTCTCAGCATTCCTTCCTACCAGTTGGGCTTGCCCATTCTTTTGGTTCAATAATGGCCCATCATTCTCCCTTCCCCCTTCTCTTTCTTTCTTTCTTTCTTTCTTTCTCATTGCCCCGAACCGAAGCCTAGCCGAGACCTCAACTCTCTTTCACTTAGGGGTGTTCAAAAATATCCAAAACCAAATACCCAAACCGAAAATCGGCTACCTGATCTGAAAATTCGGGTATCCGAATCAAAATATTTGAAAAATTCGGATCGGTTACTCGAGCTGATAATTTTTTCGGATATTTTGTTCGGGTACCGGTTGGCCATTTTATGAAATCGGGTACCCAGAAATCTTTTATTTCTATTTTTTTTATTTTTAAAAAATAGGAGGCATGCTACTATGCTAGTGTGCTATTGCTATGCTATTTTTCAAACCCCAATGTCTGTCACCGAGACTCACTGGTCGCGCTTGCAGTCCTCTAGCTCTTGGCTCTTAGTTTTCTCACATAGACTCTCTCTCTCTCTCTCTTTCTTGGCCTCCCCTTTGATGGCGGATGACCAATGGTCTTTGTCGAGTTTGATCTGTCTCGGACTCAATAGGGCACCTTTTTAGTCACTCGACCTTGTAGACCTCGAACATAGACACTCTTAGCGCTGAACCGCTCACTCTCAGCACTCTCTCTCTCGTCTTTGATGGTCAATGACCGACAACTAATGACCTCAGCGAGTCTACTCTGTCTTGGACTCAAGAACGTTAATTAGGTATGCATGTGGTTTAGAGAATAAACAAGGACTTGACCTCTTGAGGAAATTACAATAATTACCAAAAAAAGGGACAAAAAACTTTAGATAACATGCAATAAAATTGCTTGGCAAAAATAGAAGGCTCACAAAATATTAGGTCACTAAAAACCCAAACCGAAATTGTTGGGTACCCGAAATTGTGTATCCAATAATTTTTGGTTTGGATATGGTTCGCCATCCGTCTGACACAAAATTTTTGGTACCCGAACCGAAATCTCTTTTGGTTCGAGTACCCGAACGATGAACACCCCTACTTTCACTCTCAGCAAGGCGGCCTATGTTTATTCGCAAGCCCAGGCTGCCTAGCATTTCCCCCCTTATCCCTTTCTCTCTCCTCTGTTTCCCAGAACCCCGAAGAGACCCATCCCCCTTTTTTGGCTTCGCCTTCTCCTTTCTTCCCAGATAGACATGTCCATTCCACTTGGCCCCTTCTCCCTTCACTATCCATCTTTATAATCAACACCATTATTATCTTATTCATCATCTCTTGCTGTTTTACTATTCATAATCTATCTCACTTCATCAATTTGGGCATTGAAGATTCAACAGTTACAAGATCAGTTTGAAGATTTTAGTTCAAAATTAATGGAATGCATTCAAGAGGAGGGACTCTAATTTGGGGCCATAAAATTAGAAGCAAGGTCAAAGCTTTAGAGAAGGATATAGTAGAAGTAGGAGTAGCATTAAGATTTCTTTCCTCAGTTTTCAATCTATTGTTCTTCTTGTTCTTTTTTTTTTTTTCTCAATTTCATATCCAGTTTTGTTAGAGTGTCAGATTTGTAATTGGCTTTGTTTTTTGGTTGATTCAAGCAAGAATTTTGGTAATTTGGTGCTGATAGTGGAGTTGTTTGATCTGACTCTGGTTCAAGTCCTTTCCTATTTTAGTTTGGCTTATTTTCCTTCTACCTTTTGTTTGAGCTAGTTTGGGTGTAATTTTGACCAATTTTGGCTAGATGATGCATTGTCCTCTATTTTGCTCTAAGCTATGGCTATGGGCGACTTATTTGTCTAGAATTATTTGAGGGGGCCAGTTTGATGGCATCTAGCTGCACTTTTAGTCTAGCAATTCCCATGTTAGCAAGCTCATTTACCATGATTTAAACAACATTATCAATGCCATAAAGGCTTCCTATTCAAGGTTGTTCACTCCAGCCTATTGCCTTTATAGATAGCTTGCTCAATATTTCAAAACCTATCATGTATTACAACATATTCGTCCAAGTCCTTTGATGGTGCACTACGTCGATTCCCAAAACCAAAGGCAACAACATTGGCTATACTTATAGGCTTATCCATGAGGGAATAGTCCCTGACATAAGGTGTCACATGTTAGGAAAAAATTGAAGGAGACCTTTGCTGATGATGGTGAGCTAGATTAAGATAAACAAGTTACTTGACGTATCTTCAAGATAGCTTCCTTCCCCTTCTTCATTGCACAACTTTCTACATTAGACTGTATAACCCACATCAGTTTAGCAGACAATTTGGGTTTTGTTAAGACTAGGGTTGTACATTATTCGGTCTAAACTCGAATCGGACTGAACCGGTCCGAATAGAGTGCATTCAGTCCAGTCTTATGTCCCAAAAAAAAAAAAATCTCTTAATTGGTCTTCGGCCTGGTGCGGTCCACCAGTCCGAACTGAGGACCGATTATTTTTTAAAAATAAAATGAAATAAGTTAAAAATTTGTTATGAGTTTGTGACTTTCTTTTGATTTTTTTGGCCAAAAACTAATGTCAAGTGCTAACTAATGCTCTTTAGAATTAGCAAACCACAATTAATTGAACCAATATGCATTGTTCCAACCGCAATTGAAAATAAATTTGGTCTATTTTAATTGGTTCCAGTCTGGTCCAAATTTTTTTGGTCCTATCTCGGTCCGATCCACCTCTTGTTTGGTCCGATCCTTGGTCTGTTGTTTTTTCGTTAATTAGTTTTTGGTCTAACTCAGTCTGGTCTGGTCTGATCCAGATTTGAACCGATGAACACTCATACTCAAGATATTCTCAGGGTGCTTATACTTGAGTGGTTTCATCATATGATGCCCTCCAATATTGGTCCTATTCTTTTCGCAATTATATTGCAGGCGTCGAATGGAAATGAGTCGAAAGAAGTGGTTTGTGGTATGTAAGAGTGGAAAGGAGTTAAAAATAATGGAATAAAGTGCGAGCACTAATATTAGTACGTTAACGATTTGTGTAACATAATATTAATTATTAATCATAATAATAAAAATTATAATTAATACTAATAACAATAATTAATAATAATTAACAATAATAATCACAATAATAATAATTATTATAATTAATACTATTACTATTAATGAATATAAGTAACAATTACTACAACAATTAGTATTAATATTAACAAATAGTTATTATCATTACTGTTAATAATAATAATAATTAATACTAATATTAATAATAATAAAAATTTTTCATTACTAATATTAATAATAATAATAATAATTAATAATAATTAATAATATTAAGAATAATAATAATTAATTATTAGTATTAAAATTAATTACTTTTAATCTTATTATTAACTAAAATAATAATTAATGTTCAATAATAATAATTATAATAATAACAATTAATGAAAATAAAACTTAATCATTAATAGTAATTATTATTATTAATAAAATTAATAATAGTACTATTAATTGTAATAATTATTATAATGATTATGATAATAACAATAATATTTATTAATTAATATTAGTAGTAATTACTGTGATGATTAATATTACTACTAATAATAGTAATTATAGTGATAATTAATATTACTAATAATACTAATTTACAGTGATAATTAATCTTACTAATAATAATAATTGTTAATAATATGCAGAATAATTGTAACAGTAATTCTAATAATAATAATTATTTTATATTATTATTTAATAATTAATTAATTGTTAAATAGTAATTATTATTAATATTGGTAATAATAATAAAATAATTACTATTAATATTACCATTAACAAGTAACAATTAATAATAATTAATAATAATTAATAATAATTAATGTAATATTAGCTATTATTAATAAATAATAAAAATACTAATAAATGATAATAATAATTGACAATGACAACTACAATAATAACCTCTATTAATATTGATAATAATAATCGTAATAGTTGTCAATATTAGTAATAAGTAATGTTAATATTAATATTAACAATTATTAATCATGAATAATGACAATATTATTAATTATTATTGTATTGTTATTACTATTAATGAAAATTAGTAATAGTTATAATAATAGTAATTGTTAATACTAATAATAATTAAAATTACTAATTACTAATGTTAATAATAATCAATACTAATAAAAATAATAATTAATATTATATAGAAGAATAGTTATTATTAATATTATTAATAACAATAATTAATATTAATTACGAATATTAATAACAATTATTTAATAATTTCTTAATTAATTAGCTAACTAATAATAATTAATAATATTTTTTATTGTTATGAACTATAATTACTATTAATATAAATACTATTTATGAACATTTATTATTATAATAATTAAAAATGAATTATAATTGTGATAATTAATTAATTAATAATAAAACTAATAACTAATCATAATAATAATTATTAATAATTAATAGTAGTAATTACAATGATAATATTTATTAATGTTAATAATAAAAATCATTATAGAAATAGGTGAAAGTGGGTAGGAGTGGGAATGAGTGATATTTATTCTAGGGAGTTGGAAGGAGTGGAAAGCAGTGGAAAAGGGTGGGAAGGAGTGAAAAGGAGTGCAATGAGAGCTTTTATGCATGAAAAGAACAGGACCATTGGAAGAAGCTCTCATTTTTGGATAGCAGGTCCTAAGATGTTTTACACTGCTGCTCCTTGAGACTAAACCAGTATGTCAGTTTAACATTTAAGAATTAAGAGCAGGACTAATACATCCATCATCAAGAAGAGTACGAAATCGAGCTCATCTAGTAGGAGAAAGAGGTTGAGGCTAGCTCATTAAAATAGGGGAATAGAGGAAAAAGAAGAAGTTTTGAAAAAAAGACTTGGATGCCGACGATAAAAAATCCTATGATGAGATCGGTGAGTCCCCTGAGATTTGCGTCACTTATAGAAAGCAAAGCTTGGTAGAAGGTAGTCATAGAGAACAAGACTCCAAGATAAACATCAAATACAGAGGATGTAAAAGGCTCGAGACTATAATTTTAAGAGATGCTATAGTAAGCCTTGCAATAAATTGTTTGATGACATGGAGATGATGTACGTTGTTTTTCTTTGTCTTCTTAAAGCTAGAGAGATTGGTGGGTACAAGCTTTGGTACTCGGGGTCAACCAAGGCGAAGAATGGAGTTGGCATCCTGGTTGTGAAGGATTTGGCGGACCAGGTGGTCGAAGTGAGGCGTAAGAGCGATCGGATTATGGCCACTAAGGTTTTGGTGGGCTCAGTTTTTGTGAACGTGGTGAGTGTGTATGCGCCCCAAGTAGGTCTGCCGGAGGAAACTAAGAAACTCTTTTGGGAGGATCTAGATGAGGTCACTCAAGAGATCCCTCAGAGCGAGAAACTGTTCATAGGAGGAGACTTTAACGGCCATATCGGCGCGGAGGCAGTGGGTTATGATGGGGTCCATGGGGGTTTAGGTTTCGGAGAGAGAAACACGGAAGGGATCTCTGTGTTGGACTTTGCGGTGGCCTTTGAGTTGTTGGTGGCCAATTCCTTTTTCAAGAAGAAGGAGGATCACATAGTGACCTTCAAGAGCAGCTCTTGCAAGACCCAGATTGACTACTTCCTCACGAGGAAGGAAAGTCAGAGATCGTGTAAGGACTGCAAAGTGATTCCTAGCGAGTTTCTGGGAACTCAACACAGGTTGCTGGTTTTAGATGCAGAGTTCAAGTTTCCTAGGAGGACGAAGAGGAGAGTCGGAGAACCCATAATTAAGTAGTGGACCCTCACAAAGGAGAAGGCGGGGTTAATCGCAGAAAGAATAGCCGAGGAGGGAGCTTAGAGGAGGGCAGAAGACGCCGATTCGATGTGGGAGGCTGTGGCAGATTGCATCCGAAGGTCGGCTAAGGAAACCCTAGGTGTTTCCAGGGTCGGATTGTTTAATGTTATTTACAGGACCGCCAAGATGCCCAGAGAGTGGAGGGCCAGCACAATCATCTCACTGTACAAAAACAAAGGGGATATTCAAGTTTGTAATAACTTTAGGGGCATTAAGCTGCTCAGCCACACTATGAAGCTATGGGAGAGGGTGATTGAGAGAAGGTTACGAGAGGTTATAGAGATTTTGGAGAACCAATTTAGTTTTATGCCAGGCAGGTCGACCATTGAGGCGATCCACCTCCTCAGAGGGCTCATAGGCTTGTTCAGGGATAGAAAGGTGGATACTCCATATGGTGTTCATTGACCTAGAGAAAGCATATGATCAAGTCCCGAGGGAGGTTTTGTGGAGGTATTTGGAAGAGAAAAGGGTGTCGCCCGCGTACATCCGTGTAATCAAGGATATGTACGAGGGAGGGCGGACGCGTGTTAGGACACCGGGAGGTGTCTCTAACGACTTCGCTATTAGCATGGGCCTTCTTCAGGGCTCCGCCCTAAGCCCGTTTCTTTTCACTTTAGTTTTGGATGAACTCACGAGAGGAATCCAGAACGAGGTGCCTTGGTGCATGTTATTTGCAGATGACATCGTTCTTATCGATGTGACCAGGCAGGGGGTGAATGACAAGTTGGAGAGGTGGAGGCATACGCTGGAAGCTAAGGGTTTTCGGTTAAGTAGATCAAAAACGAAATACCTCCATTGCTATTTCAGTGGTAGGATAGAAGAGGGAGGAGAAATCACTCTGGATGGGAGGGTGATACCAAAGGTTGCTAAATTTAAGTATCTAGGTTCGATCATCCAGCAAAATGGGGATATTGACAAGGATATTAGCCGGCGGATAAGAGTGGGTTGGCAAAAGTAGAAGTCAGCGTCAGGGATACTGTGTGATAAGAGAGTGCCCCTAGGATTGAAAGGCAAAGTCTATTGAATGGTAGTTAGACCGGCTATTCTCTATGGATCGGAGTGTTGGCCTCTAAAGAAGACGTAGGCCCAAAGGTTGATGGTAGCTGAGAAGAGAATGATCAGGTGGATGTGTGGTTTTACGAGATTGGACAGAATTAGGAATGGAGTAATCAGGAGCTTAGTTGAAGTGGCCCCCATAGAGGAGAAGATGAGGGAATCGAGGATCAGATGGTTCGGCCACGTAAAGAGGAGAAGTGTGGCCGCCCCAGTGCGGAGGTGCGAGATGATCATCCCCCCCGATGGAAAGAGAGGAAGGGGTAGACCGAAGAAGAGCCTAGAGAAAGTGGTTAGAGAGAACCTGAGAGTTGCTGATCTGACGGAGGACATGGCTCAGGATAGGAGGTTGTGGCGGGATAGGATTAAGTTCTCTGATTGTAGGGGACCGGCCGCGTAGGTGGTAGTAGCTTCGGTGGGGTGGGGTGGGTAGGGTTTTGGTATGCTTGTCTGCAGGTCGTGCTGTTCTGAGATGTGACGGCATCTAGCGCCCCTGGTCGGTTGAGGTATGTCTCTGCTCCTTGTTTATTTTGATCTCCGGCACATTTTGTCTTCCTTGGTTTTTGGTTTGCAATTGTTTTCTCTTTAAGCCTTTTTCAAAAAACTATTTTGTGGGTCTTAAGGAATCAACCTCTCTATAGGTAGGAATACTGGTAGGGGTAAGGTTGCCTACAGCTGGATCTCCCCAGACCCCGCGAAAGTGGAACCTACATTGGGAATTGTTGTTGTTGTTGTTGTTGTTTCTTATAGCTATTTTTCATATCCTTCTTCTATCACAAAACTACACCATGACTATTTTTTGCCAATTTTGTTGAACCCTTCTTTTTTTCTAAATTGGCAAGTTCAATTGAGTGTAAGAGGCTACACCTGTTGTTAATGAACAAATGCTTGAGCAAGTTAAACTCACCACCAAGTTGTCTACCCCTACAGCACATCTAGGCATAGGCAAAGATATTATGATTGTGAGAGGGTTAATATCCTCTCATAGGGTTAGGGACTCAGCTTTGAAGGGAACAAAAGCTTTGCACGCCTTGCCCACTAATAGCAATCATGCAGTTGATGTGCCCAATTCTCTTGAAGTAGCTATGAGGAGATTACCTATTATTATTGTGGACATTGCCATTCTTCGGGTTACAAAGGTGAGACATGCTTTTGTTGCAACTGTTTTTGCCACTTCTGTTTACCCAGGGCCTATTTCTCAGAACATCCTCACTGCTGTTATACAAATATTACAGTTCCAGTATTTAACCACTTGAAACGTGTATCATTTGAGGTAGTAGAAGCCAAAATCTAGGAAGCCCCAGTGACACAATGTAAGACCCGCGTTCTTTGTTTTAAGTTAACTTGACTGTCCTACTTTTTACGTTATAAATTTGTATTTTTATTAACTTTACAAGTTAAATTATTATCGATGTGCTTAGGTGAATGATAATTTTATTAAAAAGAATTACTATTGTTATTATTGATTTTGAGATTAATTCATGCTAATTTGTGCCGATAGTTTAATTTAGTCATTTTTTGAGTACGATTAGGTTGTCAACCTTAAAAGTAGTTCGATGTTTAATAAATCGAACTTTTATATATTTGAGAACGAATAGTGGATAAAAGGTCGTGTTAACAATTCAGTTTAGAGTTTAGGATATGAACTAGACTAACGATACCAATTATTGATCAGCTTAAGATAAAAAAACAAAATCAAATAAAATAAATAAGGGGCTGAAGCCCTTTTCTCTTTCACAGCATAAACGCGAGAAGGGGGTTCTTGTCCTGGCTCCCCATCGACCCCTCCCGGGCAACCACCCAAGAGAGAGAGAGAAAGAGAGAGAGAGAGAGGAGTAGGTGGCAACAGTGGCGGCACCACCCTGGGTGGCACCATACCGGCCCTCCACAACGAAGCGGCAGGGAGATCGAGAGATCGAGAGTGAGAAAAGGGGGGCTGCGACACGGCAAACATAGCGGCGGTCGACACCGGCAAGTTGCCACTGGTGGGTTCGAGTATTGGCGACGACCAAGAGCTGTGTGTGTCAAGCATTTGAAAGTTAGGGTTTTGAGTTTGAGAATAGCACCAAAGGGGATACGGATTTCGGGTTCTTGAACATCCAAATTCAGCCCCAAAGCCCCATAATCGAGCCCTCTAGCTTGGAGTCCAGGTGGGTGTTTCTCACCTCTTAAGTATTAGTAGTTTCGAAATTGTTTTAGCCCGTAAGTTACGATGCATGTCAGTTTAGGTTTAGTCAGATTAATTGAAACTATGCATGTCCTGTTTCAGTTGAATTTAGTTTAAATTGATGCATGTTAAGTTTAGTTAGTTTATGCGTGAGAGGTAGCTTTGAAATGAATTATGCATGTTTAGAATTGATTCTAGTATATTTAGTTAATACATGCCTAAAAAGTGGCTTCGAAATGAATTATGCATGTTTAGAATCGATTCAAGTATATTTAGTTAATACATGCCTCAAAAATAGCTTCGAAATGAATTATACATGTTTAGAATCGATTCAAGTATATTTAGCTAATACATGCCTAAAAAGTAGCTTCAAAATGAACTATACACGTTTAGAATCAATTCAAGTATATTTAGTTAATATATGCCTGAAAAATAGCTTTGAAATGAAATATGCCCGTTTAAATTAGATACATGTACACTTAGTTAATTTATGTTCATTTAATAACTTCGGAGGAAATGTGAATGTTCAGAATCGAAACATGTATACTTAGGTAATTCATTCCCGATTACCAGCTTCGAAATGAAGTGTGAATGCTTAGAGTCGATACTTATGTGATTAGTTAAATTTATGCCTGAGTAGTGACTTCGAAATAATAAATGAACACCTTGAAATAATAAATTTATACCTAAATAGTGACTTTGAAATAATAAACTTATACCTCAAAAGTGACTTCGAAATAATAAATGAACACCTCGAATCAATGTCTGGCTATTTAGTTAAATCATGTTTAAAAGTGACGCTTAAATCAACTAAGCATATCTTGAATTGATGCCTGCTGAGTTAATTAATTAACGTTTTGATTGAGACTTGAAATGTGTGTGTCTTATGCATATCATATGAATGAAATGCCAAGAAAAGTATGATTATGAAAAGGGATAGCCTTATGTGCGCATCATATGAATGAGGTTTCATGCATAGTTTGAATGGAATGCTAAGAAGTTATGTTTATGAAAAAGAAAGATTCCTATGCTTCGCCTTCGATGCTTGCTTATGTGCTTAAGTGCTTGTTAGGTAAGGAATTCAGAGGCTTAAAGATGAGTTTGAATGGCTAAAATGAAGTTTATGAATAGTTATCCTTCCTTGAGGATTTATGAATGCCTACTATGATAGTAAAGTATGAATATGTAATATATGACTATTATGAGTATTATTGCCTGCAACGGTTTTGGTTTTAAGGGGTCAGGGAATACTCACTGAGCATGTGGTTGCTCATCCCACTACTTTTTCCCTTTTTTCCCCAAGTTTTCTTTATGACAGGAAGAAGTTGAGTTAGCTATGCTGAAATGGAAGTTACCCTTGCTTAAAGGGAGTCAAGTGTGCCCATAGTGAGGTAGTTTCACTGCTTTATGATGTTACAGAATGTATTCTTAGTTTGTAAACGTATGTAAATCAAGTATTCTAGTTCATGTAATACATATGGTATAAGGTCGCTCTGTATGGCCGTATAAGCTAACCATCTAATTAGTTAGATGTCTTCTTGGTCAAAGTTAATTATGTTTTGGGATGTAAACCCCAATACTCCGGTTGTGTTAACCGGTTAGTTGTACCTTTCATTTCTTCTTTATTAATGAACTACATTGTTTGAGTACTCCGAGCGAGTTGCTCGTTGAGTTATGAACTCTGACGCGTAGCCATTGAGTTTATTGTAAAATATTGCACGCTTCTGTTGATTGCAGGGGTTTATTGTAAGGCTTTTAGCCTACAAACGATCAATTTTTAGGGGAAACTCTGTCCGTTTCGCCCCAGAAATTAGGTAGGAAGCAAGAAAACGTAATGCTCCTGGCCATAGGGGCTGGGAGTGCATTACGTTGATGGTATTAGAGCAAGGTCCTGCGACCACAGACTGTGACCTGAGTCTTACATTTCATATAGTTGCCTAGGAACGCGTTCATGATGACGTGATACATGCCTACCTTGTGTGCAAATGTGAGTTTTATGTGAATATTAACGCGTTTACGTAATTAGGTGCTGGTTGAGTGAGCTGATTAGCTGGATGAAATAACCATTTCCTAAGGTGTAGGCCGAGTGGCTTGTATTCTCGTGGGTAAGTTAAGTGTTAGCTCAATCAAAGTTGTTTCGTTTACATGCCTTAGTGATTTTAATCGAAAGTTTAAAGAACATATGATTTAAATCGAATGATTGGATTAGCTCCAAGTGCATCTTTGCCCCTAAAGTACGATTTGCTCCTCGGGCCCCATGATGGAGTGAGTAGACATACTTGAAGGTTGGTAGAGAGAGAGCTAGAAGCAGTTAACCATCCTTTTATTAAAAACAAAGAGATTCGAAATAGAGAAGCTATTTTTCATCCTTTGAAACTCAAGATTTTGAGATGTTAATGTCATTTTGACTGTCGAGCCAAGTTTATCTTACACCGAAGGATTAGCTGTTCGTTGGTGATGATGAGGGACTTTAGATTCACAAATACGCGCCCTTATGTGTATCAAATGTTGCTTCTAAATGTGTATGCGCTAGGATGTGTACGTCGATAGAATCCTTCATAATTGGCTAGGAAAGGAATGATGGGAACTTAGTTGCTATGATTCATAATCTTGCTAAATGGTACCTTGTTGTTGTGAATTTTGAATTGCCTAAGTGAAATTAGGGGATATTTTCACATGTATGCTTGAAAAACTAAATGCTAGTGGTAGATCTCGTTACACGTTGCGTAAGTGTACCTACTGTTCCCCTTTCTTGCCATTGTTGCCTAAACCGTGTATTACTTGCATTCTATTATACGGATTATTATTCGTGAATGGGGTGATGATGTTTTGGCTCGAACGAACCCTAATACGCCTAGAAAGAGAAAGGGAGGAATAACCTAGCAGACTTTGGAATTGTACATAGTAAAAGATCCCTAGTACGGTTAGCGACCTACAGTAAGACTCCTATAATCACCTGTGGGATAGGTGTACCTTGCAAGACCTCAACTGGTACCTATAAGATCGTTAATGTGAACTATACTCAAAACGAACATAGCCATAGCATTGCATACAATCTAAAGCCTATAGAAGCTTTTATAGTTATTTAAGTTTGTTATTTGTGACCGGTTATGTGTTTTATGAATGAGTTGTTGCACGTCTGGGAGTTTGCTTAACCTGAATCTGGTTTGGTATGTGACTTGATTATCCAGATAATTTAGGTTCTGTAATTCATAACATGGCATAACTTCTAACTCTATGAATTTTATGATTCCACGTAATAGTTGAATAACTACATAAACGCATATTTGAAGCATGGTAAGGCGACCCTAGAAACCTACATTCATATATTCTTGCCCTTATATGTTTGATCAGAGTAGCGTAGAGGAGGTGTGTAGGCCTATAACCTCGTATGACTTTATGACCTAGGAGGCAATCAGTTCCAAGAAGGGACCTAAAGGAAAGTCTCCCCCATCAAAAAATAGTTGATTTACATTCTCACCTTGGCATTTTCTTCTCTAGTTGTTCCTAATGACATATAATGTTAGTTTATGTTACATGTGATTCTTAGTCCTTGTTGTGTACTGCATGGACTCTACGTGATGCCAATGTGATTTCGAATGCTACTCCAAATCCGTCATTGTCGATGTGACATGATATAATATCCCTACTACCTTAGTACGATGTGGTAGTTTCCTGATCAATTGATTTTACCTTAGAGTGATCTTATTTCTTCATGCCTTTGAATGAACCTGACTAAGTTAACTGCCTTCATACGAACTTGACATGTTCTGAATAAGTTGTCATAAGTGAAAGGCCTAAAATTTGTTGGGATTGATGTATAGACATGGGAATGTTAGTGCATATGTTTTCCTTTTGTAAATTGCTTGCCATGTATGTATTAGATGCGTTCATGCTCCTTAGGATTCCTAGGCTTGAGAATACTGAATTGCTAATACTATACAATGCTATGTGATGCTATTATGCTTAAATGATAATATGTGGTGTTATGTGACGTTCTTATTGTTTTAATGTGTTATAGGAATCTTTGAGTTAACCATTGTGACCTCAAAGGTGACTTGGATTCATGTTTTAGAATGAGACTACTAGTGTATGACCTTAAGATGTCATTATCCCGATTGTCATGCGTTTAGATGCCCACTTCTAGATGCATATGTATAGAATTATTTCATGCCATACGAACTAAGTCTAGATTATCGAAAATCTATATTCATTTTCAAAACAAACTCAATACGGTTTCCATGCCAACTCAGTTGTCCCTCTTCAATGCGATTTGTCCTCAGCGTCTAAATAGAGTGAGTAGATGCTTGAAGAAGATTGGCAAGGAGGAGACTGGATACCATTAGCCATTTTCTTTCGATTTAGAAGAAGTAGTGTCTGCAAAATGAAACCTTTTGGAAACCTACCGCGTAGATCATAGTTGTGTGCGTCCATTCTAGGAAAGACCGAACTTAGGTTTAGAATTTCGAGGACGAAATTGTTTTAAGGGGGGAAGAGTGTAAAACCCATCTTCTTTGTTTTAAGTTAACCTGACGGTCTTGCTTTTTACGTTATAAATTCGTATTTTTATTAACTTGACAAGCTAAATTATGATCAATGTGCTTATATGAACGATCATTTTATAAAAAAGAATTACTATTGATATTGCTGATTTTGAGATTAATTCATGCTAATTTGTGCCGATAGTTTAATTTAATCGTTTCCCGAGTACGATCAGGTTCACCTTAGAAGTAGTTCGATACTTAATAAATCGAACATTTATATATTTAAGAATGAATAGTGGATAGAAGGTCATATTAACGATTCGGGTTTAGAGTTCAGGATATGAACTTGACTAACGGTACCAATTATTGATCAGTTTAAGACAAAAAAGTAAAATAAAAAGGGTCGAAGCCTCTTTCTCTTTCGCAGCAGAAACGCGAGAGGGGGGGTTCTTGTTCTAGCTCCCCATCGACCCCTCCCCGGCAAGCACCCTAGAGTGAGAAAAGGGGGGCCGCGACACGGCGAACATGACGGGGGTTGGCGCCGGCAAGGTGCCACCGGTCGGTTCGAGTAACAGCGACCACCAAGAGCCGTGTGAGTCAATGGTTTGAAAGCTAGGGTTTCGGGTTTGAGAGTAGCATCAAAGGGGTAACGAATTTCGGGTTCTTCAACATCTAAATTCAGCCCCAAAACCCCAAAATCGGGTCCTCTAGCTTGGAGTCCAAGTGGGTGTTTCTCGCCTCCTAAGTATTAGTAGTTTCAAAATTGTTTTAACCCTTAAGTTGTGATGCATGTCAGTTTAAGTTCAGTCAGATTAATTGAAATTATGCATGTTCTGTTTCAGCTGAATTTAGTTTAAATAGATGCATGTTAAGTTTAGTTAGTTTATACCTGAGAGGTAGCTTCAAAATGAATTATGCCTGAAAAGTGGCTTCGAAAATTATTTAGTTAATACATGCATGAAAAGTGGCTTCGAAATGAATTATGCATGTTTAGAATCGATTCAAGTATAATTAGTTAATACATGCCTCAAAAGTAGCTTCAAAATGAATTATGCATGTTTAGAATCGATTCAAGTATATTTAGTTAATACATGCCTAAAAAGTAGCTTCAAAATGAATTATGCATGATTAGAATCGATTCAAGTATATTTAGTTAATATATGCCTAAAAAATAGCTTTGAAATGAAATATGCCTATTTAGATTAGATACATATACACTTAGTTAATTTATGTTCGTTTAATAACTTCGAAGGAAATGTGAATGTTTAGAATCGAAACATGTATACTTAGGTAATTTATGTCCGATTAATAGCTTCGAAATGAAGTGTGAATGCTTAGAATCAATACTTGTGTGATCAGTAAAATTTATACCTGAATAGTGACTTCGAAGTAATAAATAAACATCTCGAATCGATGTCTGCCTATTTAGTTAAATCATGTTTAAAAGTAACGCTTGAATCAACTAAGCATGTCTTGAATTGATGCCTGCCCAGTTAATTAATTAATGCTTGAAAGTGGCCTTCGAGTCGACCTAAACACACTTTAAGCCGATGTATGTTGAGTTAGTTGATGCATGCTTAAGTGTAGCTTTTGAAACAACCTAAACATGCCTTAAGTTATTGTAAGTTGAGTTAGTTGATCATGCTTGAAAAATAGCCTTGAAACAACATAATAACATTTCGGATCGATTCATGTTGATTTAGTGAATTGTGTGTTATGTAAGTAAACAACGTTTAAAACAATGTATGTGGATTTAGTTAATTTACGTTTAAAAGTAGCCTCTGAAATGACCTAAGCATGCCTTAGATCGGTGTGTATTGAGTTAGTTGGTTCATACTTAAAAGTATTCTTTGAAACTACTTGAGAACATCTTAAGCCGATGCATGTCTAGTTGATTAGTTATGCTTTGAAAACAACATGAGAATGATATGCTTGTTTCTTAAATGTAAGTTATGAATGCAAGTTAGTTTATGTCTTATTGGTTCTTCCAGTTAATTGAGTATCATGCTTAAGTTAATGAAATATACATGTTATATAAGTCATATTGTGTCGCGGAATAGGTGTTACTTGCTCGGTAAGCATATAAGGTCTATTACACATTTCTTTATAAGCTTTCATGATAATATGCTATGGTTATAGAATTGAAAACCGAGATGGTAGTCGGATGGTTTGAGGTAGAACTATGAGCGATTCGAGGTTTCTTGTGATCGGTTACTATGTAAGGAGGGAGTTTGGGTTGTGATTAAACGCAATCATGTGGATTGCGAGGCCATGTGTGGTTCATGTTGCTAAATTGAATTATGAAGTGTTTGAATGTATACATGTGTAACCCTGCCCTTTCTATGTTACTAAATTTGATTATTTGCATAAGGGTGAGTTTTGAAAAAGAAGGATTTCATGTTTTAAAATGATAGTAGCCATAATTATTGGTGCATGATGGCCTACTTTAACTAAACGAATACAGTTTTGGAGTGAACTTGCTTGAACGGGGGAATCCCTAAAGAGTTTTACAAAGGTGCGAGTTGCATGAAAAAAGATTTCGCCGTGAGAGGCAGCAAACTTATTAGCTGTTATGGCCCATACGCTTAAATTAGCTAAGATAATGTGCTTCGGACAATATGATATGAATGATATTAGCTTAGGGGATAAGTCCTGGTTCTAGGAAACCCTAGAAGACCCTGACAAGGGTAATGGTCCGATATGTTATATGTAGCCGTCCCGGGAGTAAAAGCTTAAGCGTGAGTGTTAGGTCTCATTATGGGGTTAAGAATAGATCTTACTCAATCAGCACCCTATAATGATCTTATACCAGATGTATTTTCCTAATAAGCGAAGAAAAGCAGTCGGCACTACACCATTTCAAGTATTTCAGAAAGAAAGTTTTTATGGGCCATTAAGAGGCCAGATGTATGAAACGTGAAAAGCTTATAAGGGTTAGTATGCGACCGATATGAAAGAGATCTCTTTTAAAGAATATGAGACTCAGGAGGCTACGAGAAGAGTTTTTATGAGCCTCAAGAGGCTAAATGAAGTGTTTTCAGTAAAAGAAAAGAAAGCTTCCTGTGTATGACATGTGCATATTCTAAGTATAGCTTATGAATGAGATGCTAAGTAAGATACGAATATGAAAAAGAAAGCCTTATGAGCACGTTTCATGCATACCCTATGAATGAGATTTGATTGAGACTTGAAATGTGCGTGTCTTATGCGTATCATATGAATGAAATGCCAAGAAAAGTATGATTATGAAAAGAGATAACCTTATGTGCACATTATATGAGTGAGGTTTCATGCATAGTTTGAATGGAATGCCAAGAAGTTATGTTTATGAAAAAAAAGATTCCTATGCTTAGCCCTTGACGCTTGCTTATGTGTTTAAGTGCTTGTTAGTTAAGGAATTCAGAGGCTTAAAGATGAGTTTGAACGGCTAAAATGAGGTTTATGAATAGTGATCCTTCCTTGAGGATTTATGAATGCCTAATATGATAGTAAAGTATGAATACATAATATATGACTATTATGAGTATTATTGCCTGCAAAGGCTTTGGTTTTAAGGGTCGGGGAATACTCACTGAGCGTGTGGTTGCTCATCCGATTACTCTTTCCCCTTTTTCCCCAGGTTTTCTTTATGATAGAAAGAATTTGAGTTAGCTATGCCAAAATGGAAGTTACCCTTGCTTAAAGGGAGTCAAGTGGGCCCATAGTGAAGAAGTCTCACTGCTTAATGATGTTACAAAATGTATTCTTAGTTTGTAAATGTATGCAAACCAAGTATTCTAGTTCATAATGCATATGGTATAAGGTCGCTCTATATGGCTGTATGAGCCAACGACGCCTTCTTGGTCAAAGTTAATTATGTTTTGGGATGTAAACTCCAATACTCCTGTTGTGTGAACCGTTGAGTTGTACCTTTCATTTCTTCTTTATTAATGAACTATATTGTTTGAGTACTCCGAATGAGTTGCTCTTTGAGTTATGAACTCCGGCACGTAGCCGTTGAGCTTATTTTAAAATGTTGCACACTTCCGTTAATGGTAGGGGTTTATTGTAAGGCTTTTATCCTGAAAACGATCAGTTTTTAAGAAAAACTCTGTCCGTTTCACCCCAGAAATTTGGTAGGAAGCAGGAAAATGTAACGCTCCTGGCCGTACGGGCTGGGGGTGTTACATATAAAGGGTATTAAACGATGTTGTGGGGATCCAAATCCCTTAAGGAGGAAGATGGAGGACTATAGAAGTGATGTTTTCGCTTTCTTGTCACTAAGAAATGTAGATTCCGTGCATCATCAACCTAATGAGTAGGCGAAGGGAAAGGCCATGTGTGTTCGGCAGGTCAAATAAGCACAATCCCTTCTTGCTATGGAGAAACATAAAAGTGCGGCCTCAAAGATTATTGACTTAGAGGAGGCACTCTGCATTCCCGGGTTAGAAGAGTGTCAGCCAAAGGATGATGTTAAGGCCAAGGCCTAATCAACTTTGGTACCTGCTAAGAAATATAACGTTCTTGTTGACCTTAAAGTTGTGCCCTTTCTACCACCTAATGATATAGAGAACTTACAAATGCATGAGCAGGTGATGTGGATTTTATGTTTTGTTTTTAAACCATTTTTACTTGCTAGTGCACAAGGTTAATAGTGAATTAGTGAGTATAGGGTGTCAATCCCACGAGGAACCATAGTGTTTTTTAATTTAACTTCTCCACTTATAAACAATAATTCACATGAGTAGTTCAATTATCAATATGAATCAAAGAAACGAAAGAAAAATAAATGAGTCAAGAAAGTAGAGAGAAATCAAATAGCAGAAAGATCTAAGACTTTGGATTTCACCAATGACAAAAATGTTGAATTACTAGCTGAAATATGGGTTTAATTTATCTCTTGCTCAGCCTAGGCTATAAGCATTATATCATAAATTAAAAAGAAGATTAGAATTATCAAATGATATTACTTATCTAGTGGTTTAGCATGAATTATTCTTTTTAGACATAACTCATATAATTTCTAGTATAAATTATTCATTCTCAATAATTATAAATGTAAGCCCAATTGCATAATATCATATTAGCCTACAAGGTGTAATATTCATTTAAGATTGCAAATTAAACTATTATAGTCAACATTAATAAACATTAGTATTAAGATGCATAAATAGGTTAATTTCAAATATAAACTCAAAATTATGTGATGTAAAAGAAAAATATAACCCAAAAAGAAATTAGTAAAACAATATTATTATCAAGGATCCATCTTAATTTTTGATATGAGTAGTTTAGCTGGCCATAGTTAGTGAAAATACCATTGAAATTAGTCTAGCCATCTCTCAATATTGGTATATTTCAGTTTCTATGTCCAAACTTGGATACTTAATCACACAAAATTATAAAATTAAGTGTAAACTCTCAAACTTGACTCATAAATAAGCTGAGAAGAGAAGAGAAAAGAAAAATAGCTAACAAGCTTAGTTTCTTCTAAACTCTTCAGCCCAAATGGTTGTCTTACAAAGACTCTTAAAAAAAAAAAAAAAGAAGATGGAAGATAAGAGAATGGGAGAATGCTTGGATGCTTAGATGAGTGAATGAATAAATGGATCCAACCTTAAGACCTTTTATATTGGTGGTGCCCAAAAATTAATAAAAAATTAATTTTAATTAATTCTTGGCTGTTATGTTGCACGAGAAAAGGCTTGTCTTAAGCACAAAATTAATCTAGATTAATTAGCTTTGGCTAGGTTACTTGAGGTTCCTTAGAAAAGCCAAGTCTTGGCTACTTGGAGCTACTAGGCTGATCCGAGCACTGGGACACTGTAGGAGAAATAATAGGCCCAACGTGAGAGGAGAACGAAAGTAGAGTCAGAGAAGAGGTTGGGGGGCGTTGGGCTCACACAAATAAGCCTGATTGATTGGAAGGGTAGAGGGAGTTACTAGGGCATTTGTTTGGAGATTGGACTGCTGGTTGCACTAATCAAGAGCCCAAATGGATAGGTTGAGAGAAAAGAGCTAAGGAGGAATGCTTGGACCAGGTCGGTGAGCCTCTAAGCATCGCTGTTGCAACAAAACTAGGCTTGGGACGCTACACACTAGACTTGGGCATTATCTTGTTGACTGGGTAAACTAACGATGCAGATCAGGCCCATTTTGGGCTAGGAGGAGCTGGAGAGAGAAGATGAGGAGCTGTATACAGGTTGGCAAGAACTGGGCTATGTGGGCAGCTAATTTCTTTTTCAGATTTTACTGTTAGGCTTTCCACACGTAAGGCCGTCATCTGGGTCATGAAGAAAATCGGAAAAAAATTACTCGATTTTGCTCCTAACTTCAAATATGGTTTCTTACCTGAAAATCATATAAAACATGCATTATTTTCTCATAAAAATCTATTTCAAAGACTAAAAAGAAGGTAAAATGGAGAGTAAAATTACATACAAATATGAGTTATCAACTCCTCCACACCAAAACATTGCTGGTCCTTGATGCATATATTCATTCAACTCGTCCAGTTAACAAGAATAAGGAAGAAAATTAAGTGATCCAACTATGAACGTCCACTCCAAATCACATATATCAATTCACTACAAATCCATAAACCATAATTAAACATTTCTAATTTCAACTAAGTCAATTGGCCAAGACTCAAGCAAATTAAGCACATGATGAAACCATGTAGCAAACTGTGTGCACAAAATTTCACCCACATAACAAAAATCACAAGAGCATCTTAAAATTAAGTTCCCAATGCCAAATTAATTTATTAACTTCTTTTTTTTTTCCATTTTTTGGGAAAATTTTCAAATGTTAATTGATTCCATGCATTTTCTTGGGTGGATAAAGATATGAATAAAGATAACACTCAGAGAAACACTTAGTACATATTCAGGCAGTTAAAGATATAAATAGAGATAGAACCTCAACATCGGTATCGACACCAAAACTTAATTAATTTAATTTATTTTATTTATTAGTTGAAAGTCAAGGGCCACTCAATTCTTATGTACTCATAATGATATTGAAAATTGGATTACATCTCAAACTCAAAAATTGATTACATAGTAGCATTAGCATAATAAAAATTTTGGCCTACTACTAGTCAAAACTTGAAATAATATCTAATGAGGATGGGTCACATGAATCAAATTCACATAATAAGAGTAGAACATGCATAACTAGAACACTCAAGCTCTTCCCAAAATAAAAATCAAAATTCTTTTTTTTCAATTTTCCTCAGAAATTTCCTTTTGCCTTCCCCTCACACGTAAATCTTACATTGTCCTCAATGTAGAAAACAATAATGAAAAGTGAAATGGAGAAAAGAGCAACACAACCTGATAGCACGAGGAAATCATTTCTATAGAAGCCCAACATCCTACTCCAAAAGTACCTTCACAGCCATCACCTAAATCTTACATTGTCCTCAGTGTAGAAAACAATAAAAAAAGAGAAATGGAGAAAAGAATGACATAAGCTGACAGCACGAGGAAATAATTTCCGTAGAAGCCCAACATCCAACTCTAAAAGTACCTTTAGAACCATCACCAACCACAAAAGCCAAAAACTAAGTGAGGAATCACACTTTAAGACACAAACACACCTTAATCAAAAAGAAAAATAAAAACAAAAGATTTAAGCTCATTTAAAAGGATTAGGTTACCTCCCAACCAGGGTTAAGTTTCATGTCTTCAGCCAGACAAGGTCCCATCCACTGGTCATAATAGACAGGGTCAACTAGATTGATGAACTTTATCAAACCAGACTCAGTCTTTAGTCACAATAGGTTTCAAACATTGGCCATTGACCATAAGAACTTGACTATCTTGGGGATCCAAAATTTGGATTGCCCTAGAGGGAAACACCTGTTATACGACAAAAGGACAATCTTATCTAGATCTCAACCTGCCAGGAAATAGTTTAAGCTTAGAGTTTAAAAGCCAAACCTTTTGATTAGGTTCAAAAGATTTATGAGAAATCATTTTATCACGAAAAGCTTTGGTTTTCGCTTTATAAATCTTAGCATTCTCATAGGCTTCAATTCATCCAACTCATTTAATTGAAGCCTATAGTTAGATCCCACTTGTTTCATATCAAAATTAAAAGCTGTAATAGCCCAAAAAGCACAGTGTTCTAATTCAACTGGCATGTGATAAGCCTTACCGAACAGTAGTCAGTAAGGAGAGATCCCTACGGGAGTCTTACAAGTAGTACGATAGGCCCAAAGAACATCATGCGATCTCAAAGACTAGTCTTTCCTATTGGGTAGAACTGTTTTCTCAATTATAGACTGATCTCATGATTATACACCTCAACTTGATGACTAGTTTAACGGTGATAGGGGGTAGCTACTTTGTGAGTCACATAATACTTTTTAAGCAAAGCTTCAAATGACCGATGATAAATGTGACTACTTCCATCATTAATATGAGCTCTAGGGGTCCCATATTAACAGAATATGATCCCTTTCACAAACTTGACAACAACCTTGTAGTCATTGATCCTCGTAGCTATGGCTTCCACCCACTTTGAGACATAATGAATAGCAACCAATTTGTATACAAAGCCAAAAGCTGGGGGAAAGAAACCCATGAAATCAATATCCAACACATCAAATGTCTTATCAATCAGAATAAGAAAGAGAGGCATCATATCACAATGAGATAGGGTAGCCACACGTTGACAACGCTCATAAGCTAGACAGAATCGGTGAGCATCTCGAAACAGAGTGGGCCAAAAGAACCCACTTTGTAGGACTTTAATAGCTATCCTATGACCTCTAAAGTGACTGCCACAGGTATAAGAGTGACAAAAGGTTAGAATACTATGAATTTTACTCTTGGGGACACATCTATATACCACTTGGTTAAGACAATTTTACAAAAAATAAGGGTCTTCCCAATGGTAATGCCTTACTTGTGAGAAGAACCTATCTTTCTCTTGTCATGACTAGTGAAGAGGAGTCCTCACATTGACAAGGTAATTCACAAGGTAAGCAAACCAAGGGAGAGGGACATCTAACATAGCAAACAGTTGCTTTTAAGGAAAATGGTTAGAAATCTAACTAAGTCACCCGTGTACTCAGTAAAGATTCTAGACAAGTGGTCTGCAACTGAATTTTCAGAAGCTTTCCTATTCTTTAGTTTAATATCTAACTCTTGGAGCAACAAAATCCATCTAATAAATCTAGGTTTGGTATCATTCTTGGCCAACAAATGCTTGAATACAGCATGGTTGGTAAACAAAATCACTTTTGAACACAAAAGTTATGAGCATAGTTTATCTAGTGTAAATACTATGGCTAGCAACTCTTTTTTAATAGTTGAATAATTCTTTTGAGCATCAATTAGAAGTCTACTAGCATAGTAAATGATGTGAGGCATTCTATTCATTCTTTAACTCAAAATAGGCCCAATAGTTAAATCAAATGCATCACACATAATCTAAAATGGAAGAGAAAAATCTGGGGGCTTCACAATAGGGGCTGACACCAATAAAGATCGAACCTTTTCAAAAGTTTTCACACAAGACTTATCAAATACAAAAGGAGCATTTTTAGTAAGGATATTAGTAAGTGGGCCATTCCTTAGTAAATCTCTTATAGAAACCAACACGATCAAGGAGTGATCTGAGTTACTTCATAGAAGAGGCATAGGCAGATTAGAAATCAGATTAACATTGGCTTTATCAACCTCAATCACCTATTTAGACACTTTATAACCTAACACAATCCCTTCTTGGACCATGAAATGACTTTTTTCCCAACTTAAGACTAGATTCACTTTTTCACATCTTTTCAGCGCAGTGGACAGGCTAACAGGACGCACATCAATAGAAGAATAAAAAATAGAGAAATCATCCATAAACACCTTCATGCCATTATCAATATAATAAGAAAATACGGCCATCATATATCTTTGGAATGTGGTAGGTGCATTACAAACTTGAAAGGCATCCTCTGATAGGTGAATGTACTTGATGGGCATGTAAAGGTGGGTTTTACTTGGTCCTTAGGATAAACAGGTGCTTGGTTGTAACTAGAAGACCTATATAAGAAACAGTGGAAACTTTATCCAGCTAATTTTTTCAAAATTTGATCAATAAAAGGGAGGGGGAAATGGACATTTCTAGTGATCGAATTCAGCTTTCTACAATCAACGCACACCCTCCACTCTGTGGTTTGTCTAGTATGAATTAGTTCACTATCAGTATTTTTAACCACAGTTATGCTAAATTTCTTAGGGACTACTTGAATTGGATTGAGCCATTGGCTATCAGAAATAAGGTAGATAATGCTTACATCTAAAAGCATTACTATCTCTTTCTAAATAACTTCTTTCATGTGAGGGTTTAGTCTATGTTGCATTTGTGTAACAAGTTTAGCATTGTCCTCTAAATAAATTCTGTGCATGCAAATAGTGGGACTAATTCCTTTCAAATCAGCAACTGACTACCCAATAACACCATTATGGTTAGATAAGACACGATTCAACTTTTTGTCTTGATCACAATACAAAAGAGAAGATATAATAATAAGACCATTCCATAGGGCCTAAAAACACAAACGTTAGTGAATCCAATAGAGGTTTCAACCCAGGTGGGAACCAACAGAAGGTGGCATAGGAGAACATGCTAAAAGGGATAGAGGTTTATAAGTGGACACCCAAGAGGAAGACTTAAGATAAGGAGTGGAATAAAGATTAGAATTCGTCTCACCTATTATACTTCCTAAGTCAAATAATCTCAACTCCCCATAGGAAAGACAAATTTCGAAGGGATCATTATTGAGAATCGCATGTAAGGAATCTTCAATCATTTCATCAATCACATCAACAAAGAAGCATTTAGATTCATCTTCAAACATAGATTGAGAAGAAGCTTTAAAAATGTTAAACCTGACCCTTATGTTTATGACTGAGATATTTATCACTCCTGACCTATAGTTAATGGTGGCATTAGTTGTGGCTAGGAGGGACGTCCTAAAATAAGGGGGATATTCTTAGAATCATGACTAGGGTCCATGTCTAGCACAATAAAGTCAACATGAAAGAATTCTTTAACAATTTGAACCAAGACATCATCTATTTGCCCCCTAAGAGTCCTGACTGACCTATCATTAGGCTGAAGGGTACAATTGGAAGGTTCTAGTTTATCCAATCCTAACTCTAAATAAATAAAATATGATATCAAATTAACACTAGAACTCAAATTCAAAAGTGTCATTTCAATTTTGTGATACAACATGAAATAATGGGAACACCAGGATCTTCGAACTTAGGTGGAGTGCAAAATTTCAGAATAGAGCTCACTTGTTCCCTTAGAACAACCTCTTTAGACTTGTCATATTTAGATTTTCTTTTAAAAATGCACATGACTTTAAGGAACTTAGCATAAGTAGGGATTTATCTAATTGATTCCAAGAGGGACAGATTGACCTTAACTTGCTTAAAGGTCTCTGGAATGTCATCTTTTGTAGAAGGGAATAGTGCATCTAAAGCTTGATGGTAAGTGTAACACTTCTAGTATGGCTTAAAGGATTTGAATTGACTACCTATATCACCAAAGGTGCACCTTTCTTTTCACGGATCCCACTCATAAGAACTTCACAGTTAAGTGCGCTTGCTGGGGAGCAGTCTTGGGATGGGTAACCTCTTACGAAGTTTTCCAAGCAGCGTGTGAGGAAGGACAAAGTATGTCGAAAAGGCTTGTGGTGATTTATAGAGTAAGTCAATGATCCTTGAAGCCGTTCATGGTAACTGCCCCAGCTTGGAAAGGAGATAGGGTGTTACAAATGGTATCAGAGCCGACCTACGATCGTAAGCTGCGCTAGTGGACGGGACGCCCTGGGTGGTCACTTAACGGGGCAAAGACACTGGGATTAGTGAGGCACAACAATGACGTTGTGCGCTTCAAGTGGGGGTGACCTCTTGGGATGTTTCTCAAGCAATGTGTGAGTGAGGACGAAGTACGCTGGGAAGGCTTGTGGTGATTTATAGGGTCAGCCGACGATCCTTGAAGTCATTCATGCCAACTGTCTCGACCCGAGAGCGAGTCAGGGCATTACGAAAAGGAACACCCTTAGCTTATATATGAAAATGGGGTCAGACACAACAGAGGAAGGGGATGGGTGATTTTCTTTTTCAATTTCAAGGTCACTTACCTTGTTGTCGACTTCTTAAGTCCTTTACCTTTATCAGATTCCTTCTCACTCATCTTGTTATCTATTTCTTCACCACTCTAAAGAAACATTACAATCTTCAATTGTTTGAATTGTTGGCCTTTAGGTTCTAGAGTGACTTCAAAGTTTTCCTTCTTCTCTTTTACCTACAACTATAGCTAGTTGCCCAAGCTGGGTTTCTAACTTAACTATAAATTGTGAGTGAGAATCAATAATATACATTTTAGACTCAATTCCATAGACCTTAGTATCAACATTTGCATAATAGAAGTCAAGATACTAAGGGCAAAGATTACCTTGTTAATATTAGAGCTCGTAAATAGAGGTTGATGAGAAAGGGGAGCATGTCTCTGGTTTTATAAACTAGAAGGGATAGGTCTACTAGACTGGACTTGAGCATTCTCAACATTTTGAGACTTCCATACAAAATTAGGATGGTTCCTCTAACCATGATTATAAGTTTTAGAGTAAGGATTATTGGATGGAGGAAATCCTAGGGTAGCATTCACTTGTCCAATCATACAGCTAGATTTACCAACATAAGGATAACCAACAGAAGTGTGTATGCTACTAGCATAAACAAAACACACATCTTGTATAGAGGAGACATTAGACACTTTTTTTATGCACAATAATTGATCAAATTTCTTAGTTAAAGCATCAACTTTACTAGAAAGGTTAATTGAATATGAAACCTCATAAATCCTCATTTACTTTCCAATTGGCTAGGCCAATTAGAATGTGAAAAAGTAGAATGCAAGTGTGAATTTTCACTCAGGTGTTCAAATAATTCCCAAGCTTCTTTGGTAGTTGTGTCCAAGAAACTACCACTATAAGATGCATCAACCATTTCCTTATTGTGCTTATCTAAGCCAGAATAGAAACTCTGGACAAGTTGCCACATAGGGACCTCATGACAAGGATATCTTTGCAACAACTCTTCAAACCTTTCCCAACTTTCATGCAATTTCTCATTTTTATTTTGTGGAAAAGTGGTTATAGCACGTCTTATTGCAGTCAATTTACCAATAGAGAAAAACTTTCTCAAGAATTCCTTTAACATTTGACCCTAAATGGCGATATTTTTCTTAGTATTCAATCAAGCTTTAGCTTTATCTTTCAAAGAGAAAAGAAAAAGCTGCAAACAAAGAGCATTATTAGCAATATTGCTCAAAAATATAGTGGAACAAATCTATAAAAATGCATCAACGTGCTTGAAGAATTTTTAGACTTTACCCCATAAAATGATGGGAGTATTTGGATGGGGGAATGGTTAATCTCAAATGACTCTGTAATAGTGGGCATACAAGTTCTTGTAGGTGAATCATAAATGGCAGGAGTAAAATACTCTTTAAGTTACTTAGATGGTGAGATTTGTTCTTCAGCCATCTTTTTCTTAGCTCTTATCTTACTAAAACAATGTTCAATTTTAAGATTATATTCTATCAGATCTAAGAATAAAGCACGTCTACCATGCATATACTCACAAACAACCAGGAGAGTAGTATTGAATCACCACTATAATAAACACCAAACGAAATAAGAAGAAAAGAAAGGAAAATAAAATGAAAAATAAATAACAATAAAAAAGATACAAAGGAAGGTGGAAAAATAAAAAATAAAATAAAATAAAAGAGAATAAATGAAATAAGAGGGAGGGGGCTTGTTATATTGAATAAAATAAATGAAATAATAGAAATAAAATAGTTAGATTAGATTAGATTAGATTAGGAGGGATGGGGAAAATAGTTAGATAGATGGGAATGAGAAGAATAAAAATAAAATGGTTAGATTAGGGGGGATTGGGGAATAAAATAAAATGAAAAAATGAAAATAAAAGGGATGGGGTTGAGAATAAAGAAAAGAAATAAAATTGTTAGATCAGCTATGAATAGGGGAAAAAGCAAATAAATAAAAAGAATACAAGAAAGAGAAACTTCAAAAATCAATATTCGATCCCCAACAACAGCATTGAAAACTTGACGTGGATTTTATGCTTTGTTTTAGACCCTTTTTATTTGCAAGTACACATGATTAATTGTAGACTAGCAAATATAGGGTATCGATCCCTCAAAGAACAACAACAATTTTGAATTAACTTTTGCACTTATAAAGAGTAATTCACGGGAGTAATTAAATTATCAATATGAATCACAGAAACAAAAGAAAAGTAAATGAGTTAAGAAAGTAGAGCGAAATCAAATAAGAGAAAGATCTAGGACTTTAGATTTCACCCATAACAAAAATATTATATTACTAACTCAAATGGAGGTTCAATTTATCTCTTGTTCAACCTAAGCTCCATGCATTAGATCATAAATTAAAAAGATGATTATAATCGTTAAGTGATATTATTTATCTAATAGTTTTGCATGAATAATTCTTTTAAGACATAGCTCATCTAATTTCTAGTATAAATTATCACTCTCAAGAATTATAATTTTAAGCCCAATTGCATAATATCATATTAGCGTACAGGGTCTAATATTCATTTGAGATAGCAAATTAAACTATTGTAGTCAACATGATTAAATAATAGTTTTAAAATGCATTGATAGGTTAATTTCAAATATAAACTCAAAATTATGCAATTTAAGAGACAAATTAACCCAAAAAGAAATTAGTAAAATAATATTATTATCAAGGATACATCTTGATCCTAAATATGAGCAGTTTACCCAGCCATAGTTTGTAAAAACGCCATTGAAGTTGGTCTAGCCATCTCTTAATATTGGTATATTTCACTTTGTATGCCCAAGCTTGGATACTCAATTACACAAAACTGTAAAATTAAGTGTAAACTCTCAAATTTGACTCACAAACGAGGTGAGAAGAGAAGAGAAAAATAGCTAACGAAGGTTATTTTCTTCTAAACTCCTCAACCCAAATAGTTGTCCTACAAGGACTCTAAAAAAAATTAAAAGATGGAAGATGAGAGAATGCGAGAATGTTGGATGAGTAAATGAATGAGCGGATCCAACCTTAACCTCTTTCCATAGTAGAAATCCAACCCCTTTTGCCGCAAAAAAATTAATGAAAAATTAATTTCAATTAATTCTTGGATGTTACATTGCATGAGAAAAGGCTAATCCTAAGCTAAAAATTAATCAAGATTAATTAGCTTTAACTAGGTTACTTGAGGTTCGTTACAAAAGCTAAGTCTTGGCTGCTTGGAGCTGCTAGGATGATCCAAGAACTGGGCATGCTAGGAGAAATAATAGGCCCCACATAAGAAGAGAATGAAAGGAGAGTGAGAAGAGAGGTTAGAGGGCGCTGGGTTCACACAAATAGGCCAATTGAAGGAAGAGTCGAGGAAGTTGCTGGCGTGTCTGTCTGGAGATTATGCCACTGGTTACGCTAATTAGGAGCCCACACGGAGGGACTGAGAGAAAGGAGCAACGCTTGCACTGGGTCGATCGATCCTCTAGGCTTCACTGTTACTACAAGACCAGGCCCACGCAAGTTGGAGATGGGAAGCTACACACCAAACATGGGCATTATCTGGCAGGCTGCGCAAATTGACGATGCAGATCAGACCCATTTTAGGCTAGGAGGCACTAGAGAGAGAAGATAAGGAGCTGTATGTAGGTTGGCAAGAACTGGGTCATGTGGGCTGCTGATTTTTTTTTTTCCAGATTTTACTGCTAGGCTTTTCACACAGGGAGTCGTGATATTACTTAAGAAGAAAATAAGAAAAAATTACTCAATTTTGCTCCAAACTTCAAATCCTCTTTCTTACTTGAAAATCATATAAAACATGCATTATTTTCTCATAAAAAACTATTTCAAAGACTAAAACGTACGTAAAATGGAGAGTAAATTACACAAAATATAAGTTATCTGCAACTTATACTAAAGAGGCAATCTTCATTCAACCCTGATCCATTGATGACGTCATGATTTATGACTTAGTCTATTTTGTTCTTTCTTTGTTTCAACATGTAATAAAATTCTCATAATGAGCTTTGTATTCTTTATCATATAAAACACATTTTGTTGTTCCCACTATATTTTTTTTGGGTTTTTTGACTGCCTTGCAATTTTGTTCATGATGATACCTATGTACTCCTGGAAATTTGTAATTTATAATAAGATCACGTCATCACGTAGTTGAACAAAGTATACTTTAATTATTTGCTTGGCCATTGATAGTTTATTCTCTCATAGGCCATGAGTGTTGAAAATTTTTTTTCCACTGTTCGTGGTTTATACTCTTGTAGGCTAGGAGTATTATAAGAAGTTTTTTCACCGTTGACAATTTTTACTCTCACTGGCCATTAGTATCACAAATGAATTTTTTTCCTTTTTTAATTTATGAACAGTTTTTGCTCTTGTTCGGGAGCTAGTCAAACATTCTTGTCAAGGAAAGTAGCACTTCAAAAACTTGTCATTTATTGGTCTAGCTCAAACTCCTTCCTCATCCACTATGTTGTAGACACCGTTTGTGTATAGCTCATAGATTACATAAGGACCCTTGTACTTAGAAGTCAACTTGATTCTTGTCTTATAAGTCAGGATAGTTGGCCTCTTCAATGCAAGCACTTGATCTCTAACTTGAAATGAACATGGTTGTATCTTTTTGCTAGGCACCCATGATATGCAAGCTTGATAGCATTCTAACTTTTGTTGGGTTTAAAATCTCTTTTCATCAAGGGCCTCAAACTCCACTAAGCAAAGCTTATGGTTTTCATTTGCATTTAAGCCCTCTTGTATGGTGATAATGATGGAATTTGATTATCTAATGGTAGAGCAGCTTCTACTCCCTATGATAAGACATAAAGGGTTATGGTTTGCCATGGCCAAAGAGCCTTCTCTAATTTCTCATGCCAATTCACTTAGACTTTGATAGCAACTTTTTAAATAACTTGCACAACGCTTTGTTGAAAGCTTTTGCTAGGTTTGCAAGTGTATTATATATTGATGACTTATGTTAGGCAAACAGTATTTTTCACGAAGTCTTTGTCAACAAATGGTTTGCCATTGCCTGTGATGATATATCGACACACACCATATTGATATATGATGTGTGTCCAAAGGAAGTTGATGGCATTCTTCTATTTAATTTTCTTTTGGGAAATTGCCTATGCCTATTTAAAGAAATAATTAGCAGTGATTAAGATATACAGATAGCCAGTATAAGATTTAAGAGTGAGAGGCCCCACAATATCAAGTCCCGATGCCCCAAAATGCCAAGATGCTGATGTTGGATGGAGTGATTCTAGAGGTTGGTTCATGAATTTGGCATGGAACTACAGACATCACACCATTTTTAATAGTCAATGTGATCGTACACCATCATAGGTAAATAATAACCTATTTTTCTATTTATATCATATAACTTGGGTCCTAATTAATGTGCACCACATACACCAACATGAGCTTCTTTCATTACTTACTTTCGCTTCTCTATACCTAATCATCATAACTAGAGACTATGAAAAGAGCATTGGTATAATGTTTCCTTATGATAGAGAAAGCACAAGGCTCTTCGTTGAAATATATTTTATGACTCAAGTCGTTTAACAACATTTTTATGCTTTAAGTATTCAGCAAGTGGCTGACGTCAGTTTTTTTTTATCGATCTCACAGATAGAGAATGCTTTGACACACTCATCCTCATATGGGGTAATGACCAACTGACCACAAACTAGAATAGTAGTGTTCTCTTTTGCCCCCATAGCCAAAGTGGCTATAAGATTTTGTAAGTCCGCTAGCCATCATGTTAGCACTCATAGGGACATGTTCTAACTTGATAGCCTCTAGCCTATCCATTAGTTATGACATGCTATGATATGGAATAATCATCTTTCTTCACTCCAAATTCTTTAAGAAGTTGATTGATAACCAATTATGAGTCAGCATAAATAGTAGGGTCTTTTATCCCTATCTCAATAGCCATTTAAAAGCCTAGTATGAGCACTTGATATTAAGCCATATTGAGTTAGTGCAAATGACTATAGGAGAATGTGTTTCTCATAAAAGACGAGTACAACTTCTACTCTTGCTCCTACACCATCATGTCGCGCTACACTGTCTAAATACATTTCCCAAGGTGGAAGGACATCAATAAAGAACACTTCTTCTCCTGGAAGGTCATAATGCAGTTCCTAATTATTCTAGACTGGGTGGTCTATTAAGAAATGTGCCATTGCTTGTCCTTTAACTGCCATTTGTGGCACATAATAAGATCATACTATTATAAGATAAACCACCTATTTTGCAAGGTGCCCACTATAAACTGGCCTTGATAAGATGTATTTAATTGGGTCAACTTGGAGATAACATACTATGTGAGCCTGTATGCACTGCCTCGACTTTCGAATATTGAACATAAGAACCAAACACATCTTTTCAATTGGTGAGTAGTAAGTTTAGCTCCAATCAATGTACGACTCAAGTAGTAGAGAGCCCTCTACTTGACTTAAGGATTTTCCTGAACACGTAATACTAGTGAACATTCTTGCACTACAATGTAAAGTAGGGGAGACTTACTAGGAACATATGCCCTTAATACTAGAGGACTCGACAAGTACTCTTTGACGTTGTCAAAAGCCATTTGACATGAGTAATCCCATTTAAAATTTGGATCCTTTTTCATGGGTTGGCTGAAAGGGTGACAACAACTAGCAAGGTTTATATTAAACCTTCAAGTGTCCTTGCCAATTATGAAGTTTTTAAAGGTTCTTTAAGGCATGCATATCTCAGATTGCTTTTATTTTAACTTGGTTAACTTTGGTACCTTTGTGTTGAATGACAAAGCCTAGGAATTTCCTATATGTGGCACCAAATGCAGACTTTAATTGGCACTTTTGCAACCTTTCAAAGAATTGGTGGAGATCTAGCCTCTTTTGGACTTGATTACAAGATCATCAATATAAATTCCACTGTCTTTTTGAACATAGTCTGCATCACTCTTTGATAGGTTAGTCCTACATCTTTCAAGCCAAAAGGCATCATATTATAGTAAAATATGCCCTTGGACATACAAAAGGCTATGGCCTCTCGAACTTCTAATGCCATTTGAATTTGGTTATAGCCCATGGTGCAGGCCATGAAGGATAAGGCTTCATGGCTAGTAGTGGCATTGATAATGAGTTTAGTGATCGGAAGCGAAAAGTTATCTTTTGGGTTTACGTCGTTAAGGTCCCAAAAGACCCATAGATACAGAGTTAGACATTCTTTTTCTTCACTAGGACAGTGTTTACAATTTAGGTTGGATACTTCACTTCATGCATGAACCCAGTGTCATTGAGTTCGTTTACTTTTTTTTTCAATTTCTAGCATCAACTCAAGGGAAAAATGCTATTGTGGTTGCTTTTTAAGTGAAACATTCTTTTTAATGGATAAGTGATGAAATGTCACTTTGGGGGTTTAATCCAAGGATTTCCCTATAAGTCCATGCAAACACATCCTTGTTTTTGGAGAATAGTTTGAAATACTATTTTCTTCCTTGGTTGTAATCAAACACTTACATGTATGAGGGGTTCAACTCCTTTAGCTCATCAACCATACCCCACACCCCATTTTTCAAAGTTTTTGGTTTTTAAATTCAATTTCAGAATCTAGGTTATTGGATTCCTGAATTACAACATGATTAGATGAAGCTTATTCTCCTTGGTTCTTTCTTTTGGGCTCATATCAACTCTATTACTAGTGAGCACTTAGTGTGCCGTTTTATCTTTAAATATCCATCCATCTATATGTCCAAAGAGGAGACATGATTCATGCATGAAGAATGGGTGGATTTCATCAATTTAACTGAGGTGACCAAACACTAAATCCTCTTGTGAGAATAGTCAGCTTGATCACCATTTACTGATCTTGATCTTGTTGAAGGCTAATGGTTTAGTCTACTTGTTTTCTTTTAATATGTGGAAGATGAAATATTTAGAAGTTTTGTCTTTTTCCATCCTATTAAACACACAAAGATGCTGTTGTGATGTAGATGGTTACAACTTATCAAACACAAATGCCTTTGGGCTGGTCTTGGTGCCTTCACCCTTACTATCATTAACCTCCTTAGTTGTAACATATTGTGCAACTAACTATTTGTCCTTACATCATTCTTACATGACTAGAGCTAATTTTTGTCATCATAACTTTATGTCCTTGCTTTTGCATCATCTTTTTTATATCATTATGGTTGTAAGGCTTAGCTTCAATGGCGTATTCTAAATGTATTGACTTATTAACATCATAGCCAAATTTCTTCATTAGCTTGAATGCATTTGGGTTTAATGTGCACTCTTGACAAGTCACTTTCCTATTAAAGCAAGCTTTGGAGAGAAGCAATGAAACCAAAGAGAATGGCTTTAGTCAATTTGCTTTGGTTTGCCCTATGAACTAGGAGTACAACCTTTTCTTTGAGGACGTGCCAACTGCCTTTCATAAATTTAATGACACCATTAGTTGTGCTTTTAGGAATTATACACTCACTAAGTGGTAATTCGCTATCCTTTTGTTGGGATTTAGGATTATACCTAAAGACTGATGCTGCAGGCTTGGTACAATAATTGCTTGTTTGATAGGAGAGATTGAAGCTATTTTCTTACTTTCCTCTTCACGATGTTGTGGTGGCTTGATGTTGCCATCATCACCATAAGTTGGAGGTGCATGAGTATCTTTGTCATTCTTTACACTCTATTTGTCTATGGAAGATATAACAGTTGGCATAGTTTCTTTTAGCACAACATATTCATCAAAGAACTTTGCATCAATGCAGTATGACCTAGATACGATACATGGTTTAGCATCACCATTGATCTTCTTTTCCTAATCCTAATAGAACTTAAGATATTGGTGCAAGGTTGAGGCTATCTCCCCATGTTCATCTAGCCAGGGACTCGCAAGCATCAACTTAGAAGAAGTCTTCTAATTTATCACATGAAATATTAATGATGTGTTTAAGACACTGATTGTCAACTCTAAGTGGAACATACCAATTGCATGTTGTCCTTCAAGGTTGAAACCTTATGCCATCATTCAACTCTTGGCTAATCTTTAATGGCGACACCTGAGTCAATCATAATAGACTTGGGCATGATGTTCACTACTAAACCACCATCCATTAGAATTCGCCTAAGCTTTTGCCCCTACATGTATTTGGCGAAGAAGAATCAGCGATTATATGGTTTAGACCCCAATGACAAGTAGTCATCAATACAGGTCACAATGGTGTTACAAGTAACACATTGGGTAGGAATGCTTGCTAGTATTACATCTTTCACATTATAAACATATAGCCTTGTAGGGCAAATGATGATAACAACTTGTTTGCTCATATCTTTCGATGAGTGAAAAACTTACTTCCAACCTACATGTGTAGGTAAAAATTCTAAGATGGTGAGACCTTGTCATGTCTTTTTCGAAGAGGCGCCTCTTTGACATTATACTTTTTGTTATCTCATCATCATCATCATTACGGTCTGAACATGAAATCATGTTGACAACCACTTTGTTAAAGAATCCTTTTGGGTAGAATTTGGCTAAGGTAATGGAGACAAATGGTTTTTGTTTAAGTAGGTTGATAGCTTGATCGTCATCCTCCCTGCTAATTATGGAGTTTTTTCTTCCTTGGCTTGTCCTATAATAAAGTGATGGTGGTTGAACTTGTCTTTGCTTCCTTGACCTTTTTCTAGTTACAGAGGCCTATCCTTGGCCATCTTCATCAATGACACATGTTGTACGATTGGTCTCTATCAGTTGTGGTGGGATTAGTAGTGAGAGAACCATTAGATCACACTCCCAAATTGGATTATAAATAGCTTCACTTTCAGTGAAGGGGCTAAGATATGTTTTTCCCAAAAGAGACAAGTCGTTGGACTTCATTGATATAGAGCACTATGATGCTCACACAAGACAAACATATGATTAGCTTTTGTTGTTTCATCTAAATCCAAATCCAAATCTAATACCTCAAAATTCCACTAACAAGATAGGTATGGGTGCTTTGATGTAGCAATCTTGCCCTCGAATTGTAAAATTATAGAGAAGTTAGTTCTCATTGACCATGGATTTAAAAACCATAGATTACCTATTACTCCATAGAAATGGCGCAGAAGAAGTTTAGAGAGACATTTTGCTATAGTCAACTATATAATGCAGTCTTTAAGCGCAATGCACTTTTTAAGTTGGTGACTAATGATTCTATAGTGCTGATAATATTTTGGATCGACAATCCTTCTAGTTTCTTTTGTGTTCTTTGGTTTAGATACCTAAATGATGCCTTTCTTGAGCATGTTATCTAGCATTTTTGAGAAGTGCAAGTCAGAAAATGGGTATTTCTTTTCTTGAAACTTATATAGTGCGAGACGATTAGCTTTTTTATCCTTAAAGGATGTGCCCTTTTTTCTTTAATCTAAGCTTCCTATAATCCAGAAAGAATCACCTGTGGAGACGAACATGGCCTCTTTAGTTTGGAGGACTTCACATTTTTCATAGATTCGACTTGTACTCCTTTGACGCAGGAGAAGAAAAAGAATTGCCCTGGTAATTATCATCATCTCTATGCCCTAAGCCTTGGTTTCCCATTCTTGGAAAGTCCTAGTTTGCTTAATTATGGGACATAGAATAAGTCCCACTCCAAAACTTAGGAGCCCATTTCAACGGTGGAAGCTTAAGACAAAAGGTATTTGTATTGAAGCCCAGCCATACATCAATGATTGATGTATTCAAGAATTGGCTCATATCTCCATTATTTATGTTTGTCAATTGATTCATGCTAACAATGCTCTAGAGGCAGTTAAGGAAATATTACTCCATTTGCTCGCAGTTGTTGATGAACTTGGGTTCTAAGTCTATGTAACAATTATTGGCCTTACCTCTCAAGGTCCGGACAAACTGGTTTATCATGAGATTACCATGTGTGCCATCAGTATTACATATTTCAATGAAGTGTGCTAACTTGTTGCTTTGGATTGCCTTTTTCCATCAAATTGGTGGCATTTAGGAAGTTGAGTAAATCTTAAAGCATGCGGAGAGCATTAATTCTCTTAGTGTATGACTTGGTGCGTCGGACGGTTCTATGCAAACCGCCTGCGCCTTTTGTGTTTGTAATAAAGTCCTAGATTTGTTCTAAGTGCTTTATGCTATAGACCAATCATTGTTATGCTTGCTACCTTTCTTTGGTTGCTCCTTATTATCATAAGCTTTACTATGATTAGAGCATTTTTCATCCTCTTCATTTTTGGAGCCTCTAGTGAAAACTCAGCTAAATGTTTTTTCAACTTGTTAGTTGGCTTAGCAATATTTTCCTTTTAGCGCTTGATACATGCTTCCTTTTCGTCGCTCTTCTTAGGGAGTTTTTGCAACGTGGCTTTCGTGTTAGTCATCTTCTCTTCCCAATTGGGTATAATGGCATGGCAACAGTTCTTGAAAACTCATCTTCAGTTTCTAACAAGAAAGCCTTTTTGATGATGCCGAAGAAGAGTCTCTAGTGTAGTAACCTTTAACCTCATAATTGGTAACTCAAGCTTTGTGGTGTTTTGAATTTCCTTCAAACTGCAAGAATCTTTTTACTTCATGTTCAAGTTTTGGAGTTTGGGTGTGGATGCCAGTCTCTGTTTTGTGAAGATCACTATAGCAGCACTTGCCATGATTATGATCTTCATTCTATGAATTTGCCTACTAGAGATGGTGTCAGCTTCATACGATCTACCCAAGGGAGATTTGGTGTTCTTCTTTAAAGGTTGAAAGGCAGTGTTCTTCATTGGAGATGAGATGCAAATATTGTCCAACTAAGCATGGCCAAATTTGTAGTTAAAAAATATGAACAAATTTAATTTGTGTCGATAATCAAATGAAAGGGTATAAATCTCTAACTATTTGTTGCAAAAGAACAAATAGTAATCCTTTGATTTTATCTCTAAGTTGAATGCTTGATCTTTAGGGTTAAGGCACCTCCTTGTATGCTTCTCCTTTGTCATAAAATGATCTTCAAGTCCTTTCTTCACCTTAAGAGAGAAATCCTTGATTAGAAGTAATTTTTTCACCCTTATAATGAGGGGTGCAAGCCTATTCATAGGAAAATACCCTCACTTTTTTAGAAGGTAAGACGGCTTTTGATGTCTTTTAGGCCTTTCATTTAGACAACTTGAATAAGTTTGACTTAGGAGTCTACATTGACTTTGTACTTGAGTCTTATTTGTTGATTTGCAATCCATTGAGGTGCTGATTTGACCATCAAGCTATACCAGAATTGATCATTAATTAGGCTAAACTTAAGAGTCATCGGGCCTTGAGTTGTGAGTGAGCTTCATCTTGACTTGACAGTTAATTGTGCTCTCACTTGAGGCCCAAGGTCTTGACTTGGGAATCAAGCCTTAATAGGGTCTTTACTTGGGATTCACTTGGGTTTTGACTGAGTCTTGACTTGGGAGTCACTTAGGCTTCCACGATGCCTTGACTTGAGTAGTCAACTTGGGCATGGGTCACGACATGTAGGCCAATTTGGGTTTAATAAATCAATTAAAGCTAACATAAATAATTAATTCAAATTTATTTCTCAATACGAATCACTTTTCTTGATTCCTACATCGGTTTCTCTGCTCATAGGAGAGATTACACGACTAAAATTACCAACAGTTGGATCTCTTTAAACCTTGTGAACGCATCAGGAGTTGTTGTTGACATAACTTTTGTAAAACATATGAGCTTTTTCTTCACTACCAAGGCTTTGACTGAGGAAAGGTTCATCATTTGGCCCATTAAGAATTTCAGTCAAATCAATATTTATCATGCCTGATGATTACACTTGTGCATAACATTATTTAACGGTGTTTGTGGTTAGAAGACAAAGAAGGCACTAGTTTTAAATGAATGCGAAGATATTAAGAGAGCCTTACATATGTTAATTTTGATTTTTAATTCATCAGCAAAAATTTTAGATGGGGCCAAAGGGTGTGGTGAGGTAGAATCTGATCCTCATTTTCATGATTCCATTTTTTTAATTCATCTAAATTATTGTTTTGTTTTAGCACCAAAGTGGGCATGTTGGTCACATGAAGCCATAAATGGGACTACTCATAGGCACAAGCTGTCAACTTTCAAACTTAAAAAGAGGTAAATTGCGCATGATAAATGATGAATATGACTAAAACTCTTAATGATTTACTACATTATTTGAGGGGCATTTGGGATTTTAATTAGGCAACTAAAAGTGTTGGATTTGGAAAGGTAATATTGGGTAAACTTTCATCATATATGCAACTTTAACTAGAGAAGATTCCTTGTACAAATGGATAAATTTTTGAACTACTAACAATATTAATATCAATTGACACAATACTATTCCCAATGAGAGAGTCGTGTTTTGGGATTATATAAGTCACATTAGTAAAGACAACCAAACTTTTATCCTTTGCCTTCGCCCACAGTGCTTAGTAGGCTAGGTTGCTTTCGATATCATTTAATGTCATTTTGTTTATTACAATTTTACCACTACATTAGACTAGGCCTTCTTTGATGATTCGCCAATCCTATTTGTTAAGTGGCCTACTTAGTTAGATATGCCTAACACTATACATTATACACTATACATTGAAGCATTGTTATGTCATGAATGAGTTGGATATAATCCATGACTGGATTCATGAAAAAGTGACTCTTTTCTGTTTGCTTGGATCTCTCGTAGGCCTCATAATTCAAGTTGTTTCTCACAATTTGTCTTATATATTTGTTAGCTTTTCACATTAATTTCGTTTTTATTTGCGCAAAAAATTGATTTCCTTTCCCTTTATTATGCCTTTCACTTTCATTTTTTTCCCAATATGCATTTCTTTATTTTTCCTTAAGTTTTTTACAAAATTTATCTTATGTAACATTGCCTCATTATAGAATATTATGAAATATGTTAAAAGAAAATGTTGGACTATAGAATGAAAATTAAAAACATAATTAAATATTAAAAAAGATGTATGACAATAAGATATTGGCTTAATAATCAAAAAAGAATGTACTAGTTACAGTATATATGAGGTTTAGTTACCCTCTACATTTTGTACATATTCATGTCCTACGTGAACCAAGAAAATCAAAAGAAACTTCAATGATTGTCTTATTCAAAAAATGAACCTTTTTATTTCATTTGAGCTTTTCTATTAATTCCTAATTCATATTACTTGAGATGACAATTTTTTTGGTTTTTGGGATGACATTTTTTTGTGTGTGCTAAGCATAGGTATCTTTTAATTAATAGAGATAAGCATTATAGTCAATTTGCAAATATTGATATGAATTTATTTAAACTATAGATAAGCAGTTTAGTTGCCTATGAATAATCATTTTAACAATTTTATGTAGTACTAAATAATTGTGTTTTAACTCTTGATATGGAGAGGAAAGAGAATGGTGGGGTCCTTGAGCAAAGTAAGGGAGTAATGTATTGTTTGATATTCATTTCTTGATTTATTTAAGCATAAAAGTTTTGGATTTTGTTGTGTAAATAATCAATTTGTGATGTTAATTAATATTTGTTTAATGTAGAGATAAGTATTTCTGTATATTATTGATTAGCATTATTAGTTCTTTGCAAAAACAAATATAAAAAAGTCTTTTCAATTGCTTGTACTACATAACTTTGAGATGTATGTCATGAAAAATCTCAAAAAAAGAATTTCAACACAAATAATAATATAATTGAAGATATACAAAAATAACAAAAGTACAGAAAGGAGATGAGTTCTATGTGAGTTCCATTTTATAGATGTCCAATTAGTCCAGATATCCGAGTTTTGATTGTAATAACTTTGACTCAGATAAGAATTTAACGGGTACATTGATAATTGTCTATTTGGTCTTTGATAAGCATTTCATTAGTAATAGGAAATTATCATTGTTGTTGGTTTATCGATCTGGGTGAGATTCATTTTTGTGTGGATAAAGCATTTTGGTGTGAGATAAGCATTTTCTGATTTTGCTTCTTAATATTATAGTTGATTTTCTTGCCAAAACCAATATAATATAATTGATCTATAGCTATTGATTAGCATTCATCT
This sequence comes from Carnegiea gigantea, assembly GCA_029747015.1. Taxonomy (NCBI): domain Eukaryota; kingdom Viridiplantae; phylum Streptophyta; class Magnoliopsida; order Caryophyllales; family Cactaceae; genus Carnegiea; species Carnegiea gigantea. Next base: position 477,793 of record JAKOGI010000466.1, read on the forward strand.
ACAACATACACAAACATAAACATTGTATTTTTATGTTGATAGGCATTTTCCTATAGAGTAAACACTTCAAGTTATACTGTATATTTAGGTTATATATATTGATGAGCATTCACATGGTACATAGATAAGCATTTTGGTTGTTTACAAGGGGAAAGAAAATAATTGCAAGATAGGTGGAAAAAAGTAGAATGTTTTTGGGTTCTGAAAAAGACAAAACAATGCCCAAAAAAACAAAAGAGAAAAATGAATACATAAGCTAGTTGATGTACATATAACAAAAGCAAAAACTAGGGGGACACAGTAAGCCCTAGAGCAATGACTTGGGGAAAAGGAATTTACAAAAAGTACTTTCTCCAAAAAGGGGAGAAAAAAAGGAAAAAATAAAGAATGATATTACACCTTCAAAAAAAAAATATTAAGTTCAACATTCATGAGGATATTTGTGCAGTCAACATATTTTTCTACACAATATGCATATAAGTGTTTTGGATGTTTATAAATAGCCATTTTGAATTGTTCCATATAATTAATTTTCATAAGTTTATATTTATTCCTTCATCTATGAATTATGCAATCCTTTTACCTGTTTAAAAGATCTCAATAATGAAAAAATTACTAAACCAAAAAATAAATTAATTGAACAATGAAACAAATTTAAAAATCACTTTGTACACAAAAGGAGATGCCCAATTTTTTTTAAATGCGTGCAACCAAAGATAATCAAACATTGAATGTCAAACATTATCTAATTCTAGCTGGTGAGACAAATCTGATTTCTTTTTATTTGCCACTAAAATGTATTTAACAAGGTGCTCGGCCATGCACGGGTCTAAGCACGATTGTTATTACAACAGAGTAATATTTGGAATTGTCGAGTTGGCCTAGCTTGCTGGGTAAGCCCCATTTTTTGAATGTGTTTTTATTGTGTCTATACTGCTATATCAATTACGATTTTTTTAGTTATTTGCCAGTAGATTTGGCCTAGGTGTCATTAGCCTATCTAGTTAGTTAGGTTAAGGACTATACTCAAATAACTATAAAAACAACATTTCATCAAATCAAATAGTGTATCTATCTCACAATGAAATATTCTCTTTGAGGTCCTCCTATAATATTTAATAACCTTTTGTGGAATCCACTTTTCAATATTTTATCATTTCCTTCAATATTTTTTGTTTAAAAGATTTTGATTTATCTTTAACATATAAAATTAGTAGTAGTTAAGTTAGCAATTATTAACAACTCAAAACCATTAGAATAGGGAAAGACATGGCATTTTGCAATACTATTATTTACAACTTAAGGGTGGGATGACAATGGGTCAGATTTAGATTGGAGGTATAGACATTTAAATTCGATCCAATTAATAATTGGATTTGAAAATCCAATCCAAATGATCAAATGTTAAATTGGATAGGGATCTCGTTTGGATCAGAATAAATTCAGATATAATCGGATATAATTCGATAATACATTTTCATTCAATATTTGCATAGCTTTTTATTTCCAACTTTGTTTTTGATCACTTATAAATGCAATGTTAAATGCCTTTTTAATGTCAAATACCTTTTCATATCAAATATTCCCATATATTAGTTAAAAAGTGTTAGAAAAAGAGAATGCAAGTTTATTTTATAGGGAAAGAGAAGTAGTACAATAGTTGGAAGGAAAAGGAAGAAAACAAAACTTTGATTGACAAAGAAAAGAGATCGATAAGAAGATTGGAAGGGAAGAGAAAATTAGTTGTTTTTTTTTTCTTTTGATAAGATAAGGGGAAATTAGTTAACAAAGGGGAAATTAGACCTTGTGCAGATATATTTAGGGTTATAATATTAGGATTTTTCTATCTTCAAAAAAAGGTAACATTATTAAAAAAGGCATCGAATCAGATGTTAATTGGATTGGATAAACCCTCCTTCAAATCTAATCGGATCGAAGTCATATTTGGAGTATTTTTTATTGGATTCGAATGGGATTGTTTTCTATGATATTTGAATTAGAGAATTTTATCTGGGATCAGATCGGATCTAATTTACATTGAATTCAGACTATACTGTCATTCCTACTTAAGGGTAAAGAATGGCGTAAAGAATAGAACATGATAATTTACTAAAATTATACAAGAAAGTAAACAACGAATTAAAATGGAGGGTGAAAGGAGACACCAAACTGAAGGAATGGACATAGACAAAAGATCTAATTTACAGTGTATAAAAATCTAAAACATCGCAATATGTTTTAATTAAGTACTCTTGTAGATTTTCGTATCGTGGTTGGTTATGCATACCAACATTCTCATTCAACCAATCCTGAAGTGAACGGACATGCCCAATTATGAATCTTAGGTGGATGCTCTCATAATTATACCCAATATTTTTGAATAGTAAACTGGACTTAGACCATTCCAGATGCTTATTTAGCATCCTTTCTCATTGCCCCTTTCACTCTTGCCAACAACTTGTATTTAGGCAACTGTGGACACGATATAGATTGTATGTCCACTACCCAATTGAGGTATGTACTATCTGTGAGATATTTACGATGTCATACTAATGACTGGATACTATAAGCATACTTGTGGAGTTTGAACTTGATGAATTTCATTAAACAATGAAGACTAGAAAATTACATTAATGTCGTTGGCTCCACCAAGAATTGTCCCAAGTGTTGTCAAAAGCCAAAACTTCAACAATAATTTTTCTCTATGATCCCTGCAAACACAAGGCAATGTTGTACCTCGGGATAATTCTTTTATCCTAATGCATGCAATCAAGACTTCCTAACATATAGAGAAATCCACGTTGACTGTGAAAATAAAGAGGCTTCTGCAAGTCTTCTTTGTTTGGTCTTCACAAATATTCATCAACAAAACCTTTTATGACCCAAGCGGACAATTTTGTGCATTTTACAATTGTTTATTCCCGCATTCTCAGGTACTCGTCTAAAGCAATTGTTGATACTACTAAGGTGACATATGCACAGTTGCAGTGCGCTTTTGTATAGGGATACACGAGGATTCTCAACTACATTAGCTACTTTAGAAACGAAACTCATACCGACTTGCTTGTGTATTGATTTTGCAAAATAATACATGTTCACCCATGTGAAACCTTCAACAGAATTGTTCATCATTGTGCACTGGATCATCGGAGAAGGAACCTACATATAAGTGATCATGACCTTCAATATGATTACATATTATGTACCTACATGTTGATAATCTTCTCCATGTCCAACTGATGCTGCTTGCTGAATTTGAAAAGATGATTTTTCATGGTCCTTTTGCTTGTAATAGAAGAGTTAATGTTAAAGCCAAAACCTTCATTAAATGCATAGGACATTTTGAGAGTATAGGGAGTTAAGAACTTTAACATTATCTTGTAGAATAAATGGGATTAGGATAGGAAATTGAAGATGAGAAGTTCTTCATGTTCATAAAGTAATAAAAGTAAATTGCTACTACTTTGTCCCGTTCACAATCTCATGCATGCAAGTTTGATAAGCAAAGAAGGCTTACAAGTAAAATTTACCATCATTTCATAAGTTTGATATCATCTATACATTGCATTCTTTGTACCATAGATGTTGTCATTTTATTATTACATTGTCCAATAATTCATGTGGAGCATTATTTTTGTTTGTAACATATATGTTTTCATATTTTATGCATTTTATCAATCAATAAGAAATTAATTAGTTCAAGCTATTGTCATTTATAATTTAAGATACCTTAAGTATAACATTTAGCTAAAATTTTAATAAAACATTATTAAGTAATAAGATCTAAAACAATTATAACATTAACTATGACACTCACTAATGGATGTTAAAAATAGCAACATTAAATAAAAATATTATTTGGATCACTATCACTATCCTAAAATAAAATAAATTATGACATTAACTACTAAAAAATACAACAATTTTTAAAATTATTTGCAAAAAAGATATATTGAACTATAGGGTAATTACAAACATGTCTACTAATTTTGATTTTGAACAATTGGGTACATCGAACTTTTGAGGTAATGAATATTTGAGGAACAAACATTTTTTTATTTATGATAGTGCCTAAAACGTCTTACATTCGCTTATTTGATCCACCTCTTGAAAATGTATTTTCAAAATTCTATATTTTATGCATGTAGTAATATTTGCTTTGACATTGTTTGAAGATTTCTTTTAACTATGCCAGTGCCACATGTCAAAATTAATTAATTAATTAATTAATTAATTACATCTAATGCTTGAATCATTATCTACCTGTGTTGTTCCAAATTAGTCACACAACATACACACTCCAAGAGAATATGCTTCATTAGCAACTTAATTAAATTGTGCTGCTGATATAGTTTTAGGATTGTAATTGGAATTACCAAAAATTGAAACCAAAGTCAGATAAGTGAAGAAACACCTTTAGTTAATCAATCTTTCTATAATCAAGAAAATCATACATAGTGGTTCACCTAATGGGATTAGCAATCCTTTTCAGCATCCTTTTCAGAACCCCAAAACAGAAAATTTTGTTTCCTTTACAAGAAATAAAAACTGCAGGAGGAGTAGAAAAATCATCCAAAGATGATAAAGACAAAATAGAAAAAGAAGAAGAAAAGGAGGAGGGATTATGAGCATTATAACATGGAGGAGTTGTGAACTATATATGTTTGATAAATAGCAAATCTAGAAAATCAAACAAAATTACATGAGC
>JAKOGI010000466.1:490000-581162 GCA_029747015.1 Carnegiea gigantea
CGATGAAGAAGAATAAATCCTTCAAAGGATAAATGAACTCCAGTTACAATGTAACATGGATACGTCGATAGATTCCCCGATAATGTACCAGAATCAGCAAGATCTGGAAGTGGAGCGCCCGAAGCGCATCTAGAAACAAAGACAAATTGTGAAAGTCACACGATAAGCAATGACGATGACGAATCTCAATGATATCATTACAAGCATGATCCAACAAGGACAAGGCGAATAGGAGGGAGACACCCATTTCGTTGCCCAGGTCATGCTTATCCCTTGACTAATGCAGTAGTAATGCTTAACATAGATTGTGTCACAAGCACGAATGAAGTCATAAAAACTGGGTTAAAGCTTTACTTATATATTAGGGAGTAACTAGAACTAATGGAGACTCCTTAAAAACCTTTATTCCATTAACCATAAGTGGAAAAGTCCATGACTGGTTTATGGCTCTTCCAGAAGAAACAAAAGGAGGATACCTAGGAGGCACTACGACCAATGATGCTAAAACCATCATTAACACGTTCGAAAATAAAGTTCGAAGAGAATTTCTAGGAGAAGACTACGCACAGTATTCGTTTAGATGAAAGGCATAAGAAGAGACAGAAGTATCTCACAATGCTTTATAATTTACAAATATATGATATCAATTATTTTCATACTTATATTTGTGAATTTGAAAAGTATTATTACAAGCTGAAGTTGTATCAAGCCAACAAAATTCATTAAATTTTCACAATGACATGTTCTTTACAAAGCTACCATTTCCTTGGAGCGATTTGATTTTCACCAAGTGGAAAGCATCAGGAAGACCAGAACGAACAGACACACTACAAGCGCGTGTTGAATTCACGAGAATAACACTAGCCCACGAATGCGAAAAAGCGTTCAAAAGAAGAAGGCTTCAGAAAGACCAGAAGAAGCTAAAGTGTAAAGACCAAATGTACTTTTCGAGTAAATTTGGATGTTATCCTGACAAGCCCAAGAAGAAAAAGAAATTTAAGGCTAAAAAGAAAAAGAGTAAACAATTAAAAAAATCTCCTAAACCCTTTAAGAAGAAGAGGAAGTTTTTTAAGAAAAAGACTAAAAAACAAATGATGAAACCTGCATCAAAGCAGATACAGAAGCAAGATTACAGATGTTGGAACTGCAACGAAAAAGGTCATTTTGCGAATGAATGCCCAAAGCAAATCAACTTTGCAAGAACTAACAAATTATTTGAGCAAATTGCAGCATACAAAGAAGTATCATATATGGATATAGGATCTGAAGACGAAATTCTTGTCTTCCATTATTTAAGCAGCTCGGACGATGAGTCAGATGAATGAATGTGAAGAACATGAGGAAGAAACCTCAGGTACGTACCCGAAAGAGGCACTTTTCGATAGAAAAAAATCGAAAAATCATAAGCAAACGTATGAAGATTGACCCATATGAAGGTATTCGAAAAAACTGCTTAGAAACATTCACACGAAAGAATATTCAGTATTTTGGTACTAATGTCCAGGAACAAGCAATATCCAGACTTATAGCAGCAGGCCAAGGGGAACTGCCGCTTATTACCTTAGAATAGGTAAAACGCAAGATAAAAGAGATTTTAAAAAAGGATCGCCACAAGATAAGCTATATCCATTTTGGAGTAGTTCATATCCATATTAAAGCCAGCTTCCAAAAAGGACTTGACACCCCCTTAGTCATTACCCTAATGCACAATCGCATAGCTAGCCGAGCAAAAGCTTTGATTGGTATCCTTAGAGGAAACCTTATGTATCAAAACCTAAGATTCACTATATATCCCGATTATGGAATTCCTATCAAGGATTTAGACACGAGCCGTGCTCTTAACCTCTGTTACAATTTCCAACACACAGACTTATTAGATAGTCTGCACCATTCTCCATTTACCATCGACACTACAGATAATCCACGATCATTCATCCCTCGGTTACAACTTGATTGCGAAATCAATCTCCAACAAAAGCCTCTAATAGATAGAAGGCCTAACTTCCATAGAAGTATTCAATTGATGGATTAATCCTTCAATTCCATACCCCTTACATCCCATCTACATCTAAGATGTCCATATATTAATTCGTGACTAATACTACATCACCAAATGGTGTGAAGGTCTCATTTGTATAAATCCCACCTCACAACAAAATTATGCTGGCTGAGATCTCTATCCTCTCATACAAGAGTAAAAAATTACTTATGTACTCATCCTTCTCGGGACCACCGAGAAAATTATCTACATTGAATCTAACCCTATCGATACTAAGGCAAGGAACGCAGTTTCTCACGGATGTTCTCTAATCTTTAACTTACGTGGTCCTAACCATTAAAATCAATGGTTCCATTATTCAAGCTGTCAAAACCAATGATTAAGGTTCCTTACATCAAAGAAGAGCTTGTTCATCGACATCACAAGCCACAGTGGTTCCATGCCATGATTGACACTGGTTCAGATGTCACTATGATCTCAACTCACGCTTACCAACAGCGATACGGAGAGATCTTAAAAAGCCAATCCAAGATTGTGGTTGCTTCTGGCAAACTAACCTGCTTGACCAAAGCTGTTTTTGGCCAATTCATCGCCATTCATGACACTACTATAGGCACATATAAAATTATGCCCCTAGCTACAGTTGTCATTCAGGCACCAAAAGATGCCACTCACAACGTCCTTTTAGGTGTTGATTTTCTTAAGCGTTTCAAGGAATATTGTTCGGATCATCACCAGCTCTGATTCCCTACTCCTTGTGGACATTGGATTACGTCCACCATCCTCACCAATCCCACACTGCGAACCATCATTTCCTTTATCCTGCGCAGCCAACATGGTGATTACCCCTCCTAAAAATGGCAAAAACAATGGTAAATTGAGCCAAACACACCAGCAAATTTGCTAGCTGCACTTTATACAACCCAAAAGGCACTAGAGTTTCGCCTTGAGGAAGAAGTAAAAGCCTTACTTCAGGCTAATTTTGATGATAACCTCTTAAAATATTGGGACAAAGATAAGTCCTATGCTAATATCCAGCTAAAAGACGCTCATTCTATTGTACGCATTAAACCAATGCGATATAGCCAAACTGACGAACAAGAGTTCAAAACCCAACTGTGAGAACTCAAAGAAAAGCAATTAGCCTTCGAAAGTACTAAAGACAACAAGAGTCCTTACAACAGTCCAGCCTTTATAGTCAACAACCATTCAGATCAAAAGCGAGGAAAACCACGAATGGTCATTAATTATAAAAGACTCAATGAGCTAACCATCTTTGATGGTTGCCTCCTTCCTAATAAGGAACTTCTTATTAACAAAACCCTTAACAAAAAGTGGTTTTCAAAATTTGATTGTAAATCTAGATTTTACCAGATAAAACTAAAAGATCCGGCTAAACCGTTAACGGCATGCAGTACCCCCCAAGGACAATATATCTGGAATGTCATGCCAGTGGGACAAAAAAACGCCCCTCAAATCTTTTAAAGAAGAATGGATAGTATCTTTACTGAATACTAAGACATTTGTCTTGTATATGTTGATGATATACTTATCTTTTCTTCTGACATTGTAGATCATGCTATGCATCCAATGAAATTCATTAGAAAAAGTCGTGATCATGGATTAATCCTATCTGCAAAAAAGGCAAAAATTGCTAAAGAACAAATTGAGTTCTTAGGTCTCAAGATTGATCAACGAGGTATAGAAATGTAACCTTATGTTTGTGAAAAGACCGCAAATTTCCCTGATAAACTGATCGACCGAAAACAAGTAGAAAGGTTTCTAAGATGTATTAACTATGTTAGTGACTTTATCCCTAACCTAGCCTGGATGAAAGGCCCTTTACAAGAACTTCTTAAAAAGAGAATGGACTGGCAATAGGAAAACTATCATGCAAGTCTAGTTCAGTAGCTAAAAAAGCTTTGCACCCAACTACCAAACTTAGCGATACCCGAATAAGGTGATAAGCTAATAGTTGAAACAGATGCCTCAGAGAAATACTAGGGAGGTGATCTCGAAGCTAAAAAGGCTGATAACAGAGAACATATCTATAGATATGCCAATGGTAGTTTTAAGCCAGCTGAAGTTAATTATCATAGTAACGAAAAGGAGTCATTAGCCCTAAAACGGAGTTTTGCAAAATTCCATTTCTTCATTCTACTAGTCAGATTCTTAGTCAAAACTGATAATACTAATGTGAAAGCTTTTATCTTCAATAAGCTCCCTTGTACCCCAAAATACAAGTGATGTCATAGATGGCAATAGTATTTTTAGGAATGTCAATTCGATATTAAACACATCAAAGGTAAGAATAACTATCTTACTGATTTTCTTAGCAAGGAAGGTAATGACCCAGACATCAACTAAAGAAATCTCTAGGGACATAAAAATCCTCCTAGAAATGGCCATTCACGAACTATGTCTTGCCCAAGAAAGGGTAACCGAGGTCCACAATGCAATTGATCAAGAAAAACATCCTCAGATCACTCAGGCCTTGTCAAGCTTGGATGAAATCATAGCATTGCAAGCCACCAAAATGGATGAGGAAACTCATCAGACATTTCTGCAAGCCTATCAAAGGGCGGCAACACTCCAAAAAGGAGTTGATCTCTTGTTAACAGAAGGCACATCCTAGTCTTCCTTCCAAATAGAGGAGAAAAATAGGATATCCTCAGAAATATCCTAAACGGATGAAGAGGATTTCACCCTCGCCATTCCAATGACAATGAAGCCTTTTCGAGAACCAAAAATACAAAAGGCATTCACAATGGAACAGCACAGTTCTTATACTCATTGGGTATATACAGCCCAAAGTGATGCTAACCGGATCATTGATCCATCTGGGATATATTCTAGAATCCATTTCCTTGCAGGTAGCAACACTGATGATGTCACAAAAGCTGTTACATATGGTTATTGTGGAAGCATTACTAGCTCCCCTTGAAATCGTGAAATTCTTGGATCACATAAGTCCATTATTGAAGCAGTCAAAAAGTTTCGAATGAGTTCACGATCTGAAATGGTTGTATTAAAATATTTATCTGCCAATCCAGAAATGCAACCAACACTAGCATCAAGTTAGTTAATCGTCCAATTATGTATGACGAACAAGGCCAATCTCAAGTTTGGGAAGAACAAAAGCCTACAGCCTCCAACAATAGACCTTAATTAGATCTGTGACAGAAGAGCTATTAGATTTGCTGTCCTCTTATACAAAATTCGAGAAACCAATAAAGGTTTCATGTATAATCCTTCCAATCATAAATTCATCTATGTAGAGGGAAGTTGTAGCCCCAGATTCGATGCTATCAACAAGATCAGTTCAGGCATCAGCCATATTACCTCGTGTCAAGTGCCAGGCCGTAACCAAACAAGCGTCCACCTTTGTGGTCTTATTCATGAACAGAAGATGCCAGGTTGCTACATTTACCCATTATGTATTGGATGAAAGAAGCGTGATAGACCCTCCACTAGCAAAAGGGAGTTTCTTGGGGATAAAAAGCAGCCTCCATTATAGCTTCACTATCTATAATAAAAGTAGATGCTCTGCTATCTACAGTAAAAGTAGATGCTCCATTATCTACAGTTAAAGCAGCCCAATTATTGCACAAAAAAAATAATATTGATGTAACTTCTTGGGCTCAAAGAACTATATAAGAAACCCATCTGCATATGAAGAGGGGCGGGGGAAAAAAGAAAGAGAAAAACACCCATGTAAATTGAGTGGCGCTCCCTTAGGGAGTAGAGTGATCAAGAAATCATTATAATATTGTTATCATCAATAAAATCATTAGTTCTTGCATATCTATGTTTACAATATCATACGAATAGAAGTGGTTCTGGAGTACCTTTGACGTAGGCGATAGTAGCCACGATAAATAGGAGGTTTAAGGTGAGCAGGCGTTGCTCAGTAAGGCATTAAACTTTCTATTGCAAGTGATATTCTAGGTACATATATGCTGTTACTAATCATTTTGTTGATGCATATAATCATCTATAGAAGCATTACCAGCACCCCTAGAAATCGTGAAATTCTTGGATTATATAAGTCCATTATTGAAGCAGTTAAAAAGTTTCGGAAGAGTTCACGATCTGATATGGTCGTATTAAAATATTTATCTGCTAATCCAGAAATGCAACCAACACCAGCATCAAGTTAGTTAATCGTCCAATTATGTACGCCGAATAAGGCTAATCTCATGTTTGGGAAGAACAAAAGCCCACAGCCTCCAACAATAGACCTTAATTAGATCTGTGACAAAAGAGCTGTTGGATTTGCTGTCCTCTTATACAAAATTCGAGAAACCAATAAAGGTTTCTTATACAATCCTTCCAGTCATATATTCATCTATGTAGAGGGAATTTGCAGCCCTAGATTCGATGCTATCAATAAGATCGGTTCAGGCATAAGCCTTATTACCTCGTGTCGAGTGCCAGGCAGTCACCAAGCACACATCCACCTTTGCGGTCTTATTCATAAACAGAAGACGCCAGGTTGCTACAATTACCCATTATGTATTGGATGAAAGAAGCGTGATAGGGCCTCCACTAGCAACAGGGAGATTCTTGGAGATAAAAGCAGGCGCCATTATTGCTTCACCATCTACAGTAAGAGTAGATGCTTTACTATCTTCAGTAAAAGTAGATGCACCATTATCTACTGTTAAAGCAGCCCAATTATTGTACGAAAAACAATAATATTGATGTAACTTGTCGGGCTCAAAGGCCTATATAAGAAACCCCTTCTCATTTGAAGAGGGGCAGGGGAAAAAAGAAAGAGAAAAACACCCATGTAAATTGAGTAGCACTCCCTTAGGGAGTAGAGTGATCAAGAGATCATTGTAATATTGTTATCATCAATAAAATCATTAGTTCTTGCATATCTGTGTTTACAATATCATACGGATAGAAGTGGTTCTGGAGCACCTTTGGCGTAGCCGATAGTAGCCACGATAAACAGGAGGTCTAAGGTGAACAGGCGCTGCTCAGTAAGGTATTAAACTTTCTATTGCAAGTGATATTCTAGGTATATATATGCTGTTACTAATCATTTTGTTGATGCATATAACCATATTGTGGAAGCATTACCAGCTCCCCTAGAAATCGTGAAATTCTTGGATTACATAAGTCCATTATTGAAGCAGTTAAAAACTTTCGAAAGAGTTCACAATCTGATATGGTCGTATTAAAATATTTATCTGCCAATCCAGAAATGCAACCAACAACAGCATCAAGCTAGTTAATCGTACAATTTTGTACGCCGAACAAGGCCAATCTCAAGTTTGGGTAGAACAAAGGCCTGCAGCCTCCAACAATAGACCTTAATTAGATCTGTGATAGAAGAGCTGTTGGATTTGCTGTCCTTTTATACGAAATTCGAGAAACCAATAAAGGTTTCTTGTACAATCCTTCTAGTCATATATTCATCTATGTAGAGGGAAATTGTAGCCGCAGATTCGATGCTATCAATAAGATTAGTTCAGGCATCAGCCTTACTACCTCGTGTCGAGTGCCAGGCAGTCACCAAACACGCGTCCACCTTTGCGGTCTTATTCATGAACAGAGGACGCCAGGTTGCTACATTTACCCATTATGTATTGGATGAAGGAAGCGTGATAGACCCTCCACTAGCAACAGGGAGAATCTTAGAGATAAAAAGCACCCGCCATTATGGCTTCACTATCTACAGTAGAAGTAGATGCTCTACTATCTACAGTAAAAGTAGGTTCTTCATTATCTACAGTTAAAGCAGCCCAATTATTGTACGAAAAACAATAATATTGGTGTTAGGGGTGTTCATGGTTCGGGCACCCAAAATTTCGGGTCGGCAAATTGGTGAACCGTATCCGAACCGAAACTTTCGGGTAACCGAAATTCGGGTGCCCGAAAATTTCGGTTTGGGTTATTGGTTAACCAATAACCCATTTTTTCTAAAATATTTTTTCCTACTTTGCCTAATAATTTTGTTGTACCCGTAATATAATTATTTCTATTTATGCTATAAAAAGTTATTGTATTGAGCCAAGTTGCACTTTAAATTATTACATAATATGACAATATAACCGGATATCTTATCATCATTCACATTTCCCATAAGGCATAAGCTTCTTAACAACATATTCATGTCCAACACATTCAAATAAAATAATGCAACGAAGTCAAAGCACTGGTCTTCTTCGGGTTTTTGAATACTTGATTTACAAAGTCTTTAGGGAGTGGATGATATAAAAAAAGTTTTGAAAAAGTTTTAAAAAAAGTTTCGGGTTTTCGGGTACCCGAATCTTCAAAATGCCCGAACCGTACCCGAACCAATAACCGAAAAAAAATATTGGTTTGGGTACGAACCAAAATTTTCAAATATTTTGGTTCGGGTACCCGAGATTTCGGATCGGAAAGCGGGTTTTTGGTTCGGGTTATTGGTTATGGATATTTTTGAACACCCCTAATTGGTGTAACTTGTCGGGCGCAAAGGCCTATATAAGAAACCCTCCGCATTTGAAGAGGGGCAGGGGAAAAATGAAAGAGAAAAACACCCATGTAAATTGAGTAGCGCCCCCTTAGGGAGTAGAGTGATCAAGAGATCATTGTAATATTATTATCATCAATAAAGTCATTAGTTCTTGCATATCTACCTTTATAATATCATACGAATAGAAGTGGTTCTGGAGTACATTTGACGTAGCTGATAGTAGCCACGATAAACAGGAGGTATAAGATGAACAGGCGCTGCTCAGTAAGGTATTAAACTTTCTATTGCAAGTGATATTCTAGGTACATGTATGTTGTTACTATTCATTTTGTTGATGCATATAACCATATTGTGGAAGCATTACCAGCTCCCCTAGAAATTGTGAAATTCTTGGATTACATAAGTCCACTATTAAAGCAGTCAAAAAGTTTCAAAAGAGTTCACGATCGGATATGGTTGTATTAAAATATTTTTTCTACCAATCCAGAAATGCAACCAACAACAGCATCAAGTTAGTTAATCGTCCAATTATGCACGTTGAACAAGGCCAATCTCATGTTTGGAAAGAACAAAGGCCTACAGCCTCCAACAATAGACCTTAATTAGATCTATGACAGAAGAGCTGTTGGATTTGCTGTCCCTTTATACAAAATCCGAGAAACCAATAAAGGTTTCTTGTATAATCCTTCCAGTCATATATTCATCTATGTAGAGGGAACTTGTAGCCCTAGATTCGATGCTATCAATAGGATCAGTTCAGGCATCAGCCTTATTACCTCGTGTCGAGTGCCAGGCGGTCACCAAACACGCGTCCACCTTTGCGGTCTTATTCATGAACAGAAGACGCCAGGTTGCTACAATTACCATTATGTACTGGATGAAAGAAGTGTGATAGGCCCTCCACTAGCAAAAGGAGATTCTTGGAGATGAAAAGCAGCCGCCATTATTGCTTCACTACCAACAGCAAGAGTAGATGCTCTACTATCTTCAGTAAAAGTAGATGCACCATTATCTACAGTTAAAGCAGCCCAATTATTGTATAAAAAACAATAATATTGATGTAACTTGTCGGGCTCAAAGGCCTATACAAGAAACCCCTTCTCATTTGAAGAGGGGTAGGGCAAAAAAGAAAGAGAAAAACACCCATGTAAATTGATTAGCGCCCCCTTAGGGAGTAGAGTGATCAAGAGATCATTATAATATTGTTATCATCAATAAAATCATTAGCTCTTGCATATCTGTGTTTACAATATCATTCGGATAGAAGTGGTTCTGGAGTACATTTGACGTAGCTAATAGTAGCCATGATGAACTGGAGGTCTAAGGTGAACAGGTGCTGCTCAGTAAGGTATTAAACTTTCTATTGCAAGTGATATTCCAGGTACATATATGCTGTTACTAATCATTTTGTGGATGCATATAACCATATTATGGAAGCATTACCAGCTCCCCTAGAAATCGTGAAAATCTTGGATCACATAAGTCCATTATTGAAGCAGTTAAAAAGTTTCGAAAGAGTTCATAATCTGATATGGTCGTATTAAAATATTTATCTACTAATCCAGAAATGCAACTAACTACAACATCAAGTTAGTTAATCGGCTAATTATGTACATCGAACAAGGCCAATCTCATGTTTGGGAAGAACAAAGGCCTACAGCCTCCAACAATAGACCTTAATTAGATCTGTGATAGAAGAGCTATTGGATTTGCTGTCCTCTTACACAAAATTCGAGAAACCAATAAAGGTTTCTTGTATAATCCTTCCAGTCATATATTCATCTATATAGAGGGAACTTATAGCCCCAAATTCGATGCTATCAATAGGATCAGTTCAGGCATCAACCTTATTACCTCGTGTCGAGTGCCAGGCAGTCACCAAACACGCGTCCACCTTTGCGGTCTTATTCATGAACAGAAGACGCCAGGTTACTACAATTACCCATTATGTATTGGATGAAAGAAGCGTGATAGGCCCTCCACTAGCAAAAGGGAGATTCTTGGAGATAAAAAGCAGCCACCATTATTGCCTCACTATCTACAGTAAGAGTACATGCTCTACTATCTACAGTAAAAGTAGATGCACCATTATCTACAGTTAAAGCAGCCCAATTATTGTACGAAAAACAGTAATATCAATGTAACTTGTCGGGCTCAAAGGCCTATATAAGAAACCCCTCCTCATTTGAAGAAGGGCAGGGGAAAAAGGAAAGAGAAAAACACCCATGTAAATTGAGTAGCACTCCCTTAGGGAGTAGAGTGATCAAGAGATCATTGTAATATTGTTATCATCAATAAAATCATTAGTTCTTGCATATCTGTGTTTATAATATCATACGGATAGAAGTGGTTCTGGAGTACCTTTGGTGTAGCCGATAGTAGCCACGATAAACAGGAGGTTTAAGGTGAACAGCCGCTGCTCAGTAAGGTATTAAACTTTCTATTACAAGTGATATTCTAGGTACATATATGCTGTTCCTAATCATTTTGTTAATGTATATAACCATATTGTGGAAGCATTACCAGCTCCCCTGGAAATCGTAAAATTCTTGGATTACATAAGTCCATTATTAAAGCAGTCAAAGTGTTTCAAAAGAGTTCACGATCTGATATGGTCATATTAAAATATTTATCTACCAATCCAGAAATGCAACCAACAACAGCATCAAGTCAGTTAATCATCCAATAATGTACGCCGAACAAGGGCAATCTCAAGTTTGGGTAGAGTAAAGGCCTGTAGCCTCTTAACAATAGACCTTAATTAGATCTGTGACATAGGAGCTGTTGGATTTACTGTCCTCTTATCCAAAATTCGAGAAACCAATAAAGGTTTCTTGTACAATTCTTCTAGTCATATATTCATCTATGTAGAGGGAAATTGTAGTCCCAGATTTGATGCTATCAATAAGATCAGTTCAGGCATCAGCCTTACTACCTCGTGTCGAGTGCTAGGCAGTCACCAAACACGCGTCCACCTTTGCAGTCTTATTCATGAACAGAAGACGCCAGGTTGCTGCATTTACCCATTTTGTATTGGATGAAAGTAGTGTGATAGACCCTCCACTAGCAACAGGGAGAATCTTGGAGATAAAAAGCAGCCGCCATTATTGCCTCACTATCTACAGTAAAAGTACATGCTCTATTATCTACAATAAAAGTAGATGCTCCATTATCTGCAGTTAAAGCAGCCCAATTATTGTACAAAAAACAATAATATTGGTGTAACTTGTCGGGCTCAAAGGCCTATATAAGAAACCCTCCGCATTTGAAGAGAAGCAGGGGAAAAAAGGAAGAGAAAAACACCCATGTAAATTGAGTAGCGCCCCCTTAGGGAGTAGAGTGATCAAGAGATCATTGTAATATTGTTATCATCAACAAAGTCATTAGTTCTCACATATTTGTGTTTATAATATCATACAGATAGAAGTGGTTCTGGAGTATGTTTGACGTAGCTGATAGTAGCCACGATAAACAGGAGGTCTAAGGTGAATAGGCGCTGCTCAGTAAGGTATTAAACTTTCCATTGCAAGTGATATTCTACGTAAATATATGCTGTTACTAATCATTTTTTTGATGCATATAACCATATTGTGGAAGCATTACCAGCTCGCCTAGAAATCGTGAAATTCTTGGATTACATAAGTCCATTATTGAAGCAGTCAAAAAGTCTCGAAAGAGTTCACAATCTGATATGGTCGTATAAAAATATTTATCTACCAATCCAGAAATGCAACATACAACAACATCAAGTTAGTTAATCGTCCAATTATGTACGTCGAACAAGGCCAATCTCATGTTTGGGAAGAACAAAGGCCTACAGCCTCCGACAATAGACCTTAATTAGATCTATGATAGAAGAGCTATTGGATTTGCTGTCCTCTTATACAAAATTTTAGAAACCAATAATGGTTTCTTGTACAATCCCTCTAGTCATATATTCATCTATGTAGAGGGAACTTGTAGCCCCAGATTCGATGCTATCAATAGGATTAGTTCACGCATCAGCCTTATTACCTCGTGTCGAGTGCCAGGCAGTCACCAAACACGCGTCCACCTTTGCGGTCTTATTCATGAACAGAAGTCGCCAGGTTGCTACAATTACCCATTATGTATTGGATGAAAGAAGCGTGATAGGCCCCCCACTAGCAAAAGGGAGATTCTTGGAGATAAAAAGCAGCCGCCATTATTGCTTCACTATCTACAGTAAGAGTACATGCTCTACTATCTACAGTAAAAGTAGATGCGCCATTATCTACAGTTAAAGCAGCCCAATTATTGTACAAAAAACAATAATATTGATGTAACTTGTCGGGCTTAAAGGCCTATATAAGAAACCCAAGAGGGGCAGGGGAAAAAAGAAAGAGAAAAACACACTTGTAAATTGAGTAGCACTCCCTTAGGGAGTAGAGTGATCAAGAGATCATTGTAATGTTGTCATCATCAATAAAATCATTAGTTCTTACATATCTGTGCTTACAATATCATACGGATAGAAGTGGTTCTGGAGTACCTTTAGCGTAGCCGATAGTAGCCACGATAAACAGGAGGTTTAAGGTGAACAGGCGCTGCTCAGAAAGGCATTAAACTTTCTATTGCAAGTGATATTCTAGGTATATATATATGCTATTCCTAATCATTTTGTTCATGCATATATCCATATTGTGGAAGCATTACCAGCTTCCCTGGAAATCGTGAAATTCTTAGATTACATAAGTCCATTATTGAAGCGGTCAAAAACTTTTGAAGGAGTTCACGATTTGACATGGTCGTATTAAAATATTTATCTGCCAATCCAGAAATACAGCCAACAACAGCCTCAAGTTAGTTAATCATCCAATTATGTACGCCGGGCAAGGCCAATCTCAAGTTTGGGTAGAACAAAGGCCTGTAGCCTCCAATAATAGACCTTAATTAGATTTGCGACAGAAGAGCTGTTGGATTTGCTGTCCTCTTATACAAAATTCGAGAAACCAATGAAGGTTTCTTGTACAATCCTTCCCGTCATATATTCATCTATGTAGAGGGAAATTGTAGCCCCAGATTCGATGCTATCAATAAGATTAGTACAGGCATCAGCCTTACTACCTCGTGTCGAGTGCCAGGCAGTCACCAAACACACGTCAACCTTTACGGTCTTATTCATGTACAGAAGACGCCAGGTTGCCGCATTTGCCCATTGGATGAAAGAAGCGTGATAGACCCTCCACTAGCAACAGGGAGAATCTTGGAGATAAAAAGCAGCCTCTATTATAGCATCACTATCTACAGCAAAAGTAGATGCTCTACTATCTATGGTAAAAGTAGCTGCTCCAATAACTACAGTTAAAGTAGCCCAATTATTGTACGAAAAATAATAATATTGGCGTAACTTATCGGGCTTAAAGGCTTATATAAGAAACTGTCTTCTTTTGAAGAGGGGCAGGGGAGAAAAGAATGAGAAAAACACCCGTGTAAATTGAGTAGCTCTCCCTTACGGAGTAGAGTGATCAAGAGATCATTATAATGTTGTTATCATCAATAAAATCATTAGTTCTTGCATATATGTGTTTACAATATCATACGGATGGAAGTGGTTCTGGAGTACATTTGACGTAATCGATAGTAGCCACGATAAGCAGGAGGTCTAAGGTGAACAGGTGCCGCTTAGTAAGGTATTAAACTTTCTATTGCAAGTGATATTCTAGGTACATATATCCTGTTACTAATCATTTTGTTGATGCATATAGCCATATTGTGGAAGCATTACCAGCTCCCCTAGAAATCGTGAAATTCTTGGATTACATAAGTCCATTATTGAAGCAGTCAAAAAGTTTCGAAAGAGTTCACAATCTGATATGGTCGTATTAAAATATTTATCTACTAATCCAGAAATGCAACTAACTACAACATCAAGTTAGTTAATCGGCTAATTATGTACATCGAACAAGGCCAATCTCATGTTTGGGAAGAACAAAGGCCTACAGCCTCCAACAATAGACCTTAATTAGATCTGTGATAGAAGAGCTATTGGATTTGCTGTCCTCTTGCACAAAATTCGAGAAACCAATAAAGGTTTCTTGTACAATCCTTCCCGTCATATATTCATCTATATAGAGGGAACTTATAGCCCCAAATTCGATGCTATCAATAGGATCAGTTCAGGCATCAACCTTATTACCTCGTGTCGAGTGCCAGGCAGTCACCAAACACGCGTCCACCTTTGCGGTCTTATTCATGAACAGAAGACGCCAGGTTGCTACAATTACCCATTATGTATTGGATGAAAGAAGCGTGATAGGCCCTCCACTAGCAAAAGGGAGATTCTTGGAGATAAAAAGCAGCCACCATTATTGCTTCACTATCTACAGTAAGAGTACATGCTCTACTATCTACAGTAAAAGTAGAGCCCAATTATTGTACGAAAAACAATAATATCAATGTAACTTGTCGGGCTCAAAGGCCTATATAAGAAACCCCTCCTCATTTGAAGAAGGGCAGGGGAAAAAGGAAAGAGAAAAACACCCATGTAAATTGAGTAGCACTCCCTTAGGGAGTAGAGTGATCAAGAGATCATTGTAATATTGTTATCATCAATAAAATCATTAGTTCTTGCATATATGTGTTTACAATATGATACGAATAGAAGTGGTTCTGGAGTACCTTTGGCGTAGCCGATAGTAGCCACGATAAACAGGAGGTTTAAGGTGAACAGGCGCTGCTCAGAAAGGCATTAAACTTTCTATTGCAAGTGATATTCTAGGTACATATATGCTGTTCCTAATCATTTTGTTCATGCATATAACCATATTGTGGAAGCATTACCAGCTTCCCTGGAAATCGTGAAATTCTTGGATTACATAAGTCCATTGTTGAAGTAGTCAAAAACTTTCGAAACAGTTCACGATCTAATATGGTCGTATTAAAATATTTATCTGCCAATCCAGAAATGCAACCGACAACAGCATCAAGTTAATTAATCGTCGAATTATGTACGCCAGACAAGGCCAATCTCAAGTTTAGGTAGAACAAAGGCCTGCAGCCTTCATTAATAGACCTTAATTAGATTTGTGACAGAAGAGCTGTTGGATTTGCTGTCCTCTTATACAAAATTTGAGAAACCAATAAAGGTTTCTTGTACAATCCTTCCGGTCATATATTCATCTATGTAGAGGGAAATTGTAGCCCCAGATTCAATGCTATCAATAAGATCAGTTCATGCATTAGCCTTACTACATCGTGTCGAGTGCCAGGCAGTCACCAAACACACGTCCGCCTTTGCGGTCTTATTCATGAACAGAAGACGCCAGGTTGCTACATTTACCCATAATGTATTGGATGAAAGAAGCGTGATAGATCCTCCACTAGCAACCGGGAGAATCTTGGAGATAAAAAGTAGCCTCCATTATTGCTTCACTATCTACAGTAAAAGTGGATGCTCTACTATCTACGGTAAAAGTAGATGCTCCAATATCTACAGTTAAAGCAGCCCAATTATTGTACGAAAAATAATAATATTGGTGCAACCTGTCGGGCTCAAAGGCCTACATAAGAAACCCTCCGCATTTGAAGAGGGGCAGGGGAAAAAAGAAAGAGAAAAACACCCATGTAAATTGAGTAGCGCCCCCTTAGGGAGTAGAGTGATCAAGAGATCATTGTAATATTGTTATCATCAATAAAATCATTAGTTCTTGCATATCTATGTTTATAATATCATACGGATAGAAGTGGTTCTGGAGTACATTTGACGTAGCAGATAGTAGCCACGATAAGCAGGAGGTCTAAGGTGAACAGGTGCTGCTCAGTAAGGTATTAAACTTTCTGTTGCAAGTGATATACTAGGTACATATATGCTGTTACTAATCATTTTGTTGATGCATATAACCATATTGTGGAAGCATTACCAGCTCCCCTAGAAATTGTGAAATTCTTGGATTACATAAGTCCATTATTGAAGCAGTTAAAAAGTTTCAAAAGAGTTCACAATTTGATATGGTCGTACTAAAATATTTATCTACCAATCCAGAAATGCAACCAACAACGACATCAAGTTAGTTAATCATCCAATCATGTACGTCGAACAAGGCCAATCTCATGTTTGGGAAGAACAAAGGCCTACAGCCTCTAACAATAGACCTTTATTAGATCTGTGACAGAAGAGCTATTGGATTTGCTGTCCTCTTATACAAAATTCGAGAAACCAATAAAGGTTTCTTATACAATCCTTCCAGTCATATATTCATCTATACAGAGGGAACTTGTAGCCCCAGATTCGATGCTATCAATAAGATTAGTTCGGGCATCAGCCTTATTAACTCGTGTCGAGTGCCAGGCAGTCACCAAACATGCGTCCACCTTTGCGGTCTTGTTCATGAACAGAAGACGCTAGGTTGCTGAAAGAAGCATGATAGGCCCTTCACTAGAAAAAGGGAGATTCTTGGAGATAAAAAAACAACCGCCATTATTGCTTCACTATCTACAGTAAGAGTAGATGCTCTACTATCTACAGTAAAAGTAGATGCACCATCATCTACAGTTAAAGCAGCCCAATTATTGTGCGAAAAACAACAATATTGATGTAACTTGTCGGGCTCAGAGGCCTATATAAGAAACCCCTCCTCATTTGAAGAGGGGCAGGGGTAAAAAAAAAAAGAGAAAAACACCCATGTAAATTGAGTAGCACTCCCTTAGGGAGTGGAGTGATCAAGAGATCATTGCAATATTGTTATCACCAATAATCATTAGTTCTTGCATATCTGTGTTTACAATATCATATGGATAGAAGTGGTTCTGGAGTACCGTTGACGCAGCCGATAGTAGCCACGATAAACAGGAGGTTTAAGGTGAACAGGCGCTGCTCAGTAAGGTATTAAACTTTCTATTGCAAGTGATATTCTAGGTACATATATGCTGTTACTAATCATTTTGTTGATGCATATAACCATATTGTGGAAGCATTACCAGCTCCCCTGGGAATCGTGAAATTCATGAATTACATAAGTCCGTTATTGAAGCAGTCAAAAAGTTTCGAAAGAGTTCACTATCTGATATCGTCGTATTAAAATATTTATCTACCAATCCAGAAATGCAATCAACAACAGCATCAAGTTAGTTAACCGTCCAATTATGTACGCCGAACAAGGCCAATCTCAGGCTTGGGAAGATCAAAGGCCTATAGCCTCCAACAATAGACCTTAATTAGATCTGTGACAGAAGAGCTGTTGGATTTGCTGTCCTCTTATACAAAATTCGAGAAACTAATAATGGTTTCTTGTACAATCCTTCCAGTGCCAGGCGGTCACCAAACAGGCGTCCACCTTTGCGGTCTTATTCATGAACAGAAGACACCAGGTTGCTACATTTACCTATTACGTATTGGATGAAAGAAGCGTGATAGACCCCCCACTAGTAAAAAGGAGATTCTTGGAGATAAAAAGCAGCCTCCATTATTGCTTCACTATCTACAGTAAGAGTAGATGCTCTACTATCTACAGTAAAGGTAGATGCTCCATTATCTACAGTTAAAGCAGCCTAATTATTGTAAAAAAAACAATAATATTGATGCAACTTGTCGGGCCCAAAGGCCTATATAAGAAACCCCTTCGCATTTGAAGAGGGGTAGGGGAAAACAGAAAGAAAAAAACACCTTTGTAAATTGAGTAGCGCTCCCTTAGGGAATAGAGTGATCAAGAGATCATTGTAACATTGTTGTCATCAATAAAATCATTAGTTCTTGCATATCTGTGTTTACATTCTATATTCTAGAGTACCTTTGACGTAGCCAATAGTGGCCACGATAAATAGGAGGTTTAAGTTGAACCAGCGCTACTCAGTAAGGTATTCTATAAATAGGTACTCCTTGGTGTTGTATTCTACAAATAGGTACTCCTTGGTGTTGTATCAAACACTATAAAATTCACACGGAAAAAAATATGGTACCACATAATACACACACTCACACTCACTCTTGTAATCCTGCTTCCCCTTGAACTCTCTCAAGCTTTCTCCACTCTTTTATAGTCCATTACCAAAAGCCTCAATTCAATCCTTGTCCAAGGTTTTATTCAAATAAATGTGGGCTTTCATTCGCTCATTTATTCGTTTAAATTATCAATTCAAAATTATACTTTACATAAATCAATTTGACACTGTGTTGCCTTCGAATTAGAGCCGCACTTAGACCCTTACCCATACCCACCTAGATCGATCGTGGCCTCGATTGGTATTAGAGCCAGGTTTTCATATTTGGTTAGTATCTAGCCGTTGCTTATGCTGGTCAGCTATTGTTCACCCCAGGTAGGTCCGTTGATTAATCGTGTGCTAGGTGTTCCTGGTGTGGTGGTCAAATTGGTCCCGGCAGAATGTGCATGACTCTTAGCTAAGTGTCCAAACGTAACTCAGATGAACCATTGGTTTAGCGATCGTCTTAGTTTAGGTAGTGTGAAGAAATCTAATGTGGTTAAGGGCAAGGGAGTTAGTTGTCAAGATTATTTTTCAAATTAGAAAATTGCCAAACAAGAGATAGAAATGGTATGTTTAATTTTTAGATTGCTCTATCAATAAAAGGTCATGAAGAAACATTTAGTTTAGATGAAGAATTTGAAACCATTAAAGTACATTCTAAAATTCCTATTGAAAAATATAAAAAGAAATATAGACATATTCATTTTGGTGTGACTCAGGCTACACTCTAACCTTTAACAGCATCAAGGCTAGGTTGTCGTATATTCACAGCCATTAGAGAGAGTAGATTAATACATCACAAAGATTTATTATTAGCCATGATTCAAATGAACATTTGCAATGGTCCCATATATGTTAATTGTTGCCCAACTTTTTCAGTAGACCTAAATGACCCTCGGATTTTAGATACTTTATTGTCGGATATTCATCTTCCTATTATTCAAAATAATTTAAAGGTCCAATTTCTGAGCTTTCAAGAACTTTTGCCACGACTTGTAAAGTGTATTTCAAATTATTATCATCGCAACTTAATCTTAAATGTACATTAAAACCTAGTTTGGATGAAAAAATGTTATTAAAAGCTCAGTCAAATACTGTTACTACTTTTACTCGAAAGTTACTAAAATGGAATGAAATTTCTATTCACTAAGAATTTATTATTCAAAATACTAGGCCACCAAGAAATATTGCTCAAAAGAATGTTCGACAAATGATAGAAGAACTCCATGGTAGAGCATTAAAAAGATTTAGATCAAGCCGAGAAAAATGTTCATCTTCAAGATTTTCTAAAAAATGTTGAACTTCCTTAATCTTCACATTCCATGCCTTTTAAGTCTTCTACTTGTAATTATTTGAAAGGCAATCGGGTAAAAGATTCTCAAAAAAGTTGTTATAAAGCTCTAATCGCTGAGCTAATAGATGAAGCTTCCTCTTCAATTGGTTCACCAGGATATTCGATTATGCAACCTCCAATATTTTGTTTAATCAATGTTTTTTTAAAACCTTTTGAAATCAATAAAGATTGTTTGCGGTAAAATTTGACTTCAAAAGAGAATTAGGTCAAAAGAGAATGATTTCTTTCACACTTTGATCTAAATGGTTAATCATTCATAAGACAAAAGTGATATTCATTCATAGAAAGACATAAAGTTAATGTTTCCTTCTTTAATTGGTTGGCAACATTGTACTGATGGGTCTTACTGATTTATGAGTTACGTTGATATCCTAGGGAGCTGTCTTGAATAGTGAACATGCATAATTCTGTTGACCATAATTGCCTTTGATGAGCAGATAGGAATCATTATAGCAATCAAACGATTGCAATTATGCCAGGTTACTGGTTAAGATGTCAAGATCACTGTTCATTTAAGGTCATCAAAGGCAATTACTGCTCAAGGCAACAGTGCAAGGTCATTAATCCAGACTGCTTATCAGGATATCAACAAGTAATTCAACGTGTTGGCATCAACGTGATCCATAAGAACAATAATTCAAGATTAGTCCAAAGTACATTATTGTACAATACTATTTCACTTTTGACATGGTTGTAGCCCAAGTTCAAAAATAAGCAGCAATACTTCAAGATTGGCTCAAAGATTGTCGGCAGACATTATCAAGATCAAGATTTAATTTTTATCATTGAATCTTTACCATTCTCTTTTCATCATTGATTTTCGTATTGTATTCTATAAATAGGAACTCCTTAGTGTTGTATCAAACACTATAAAATTCACATAGAAGAAAATATGATACTGCATAATACACACACTCACACTCATTCTTGTAGTCCTCCTTCCCCTTAAACTCTCTCAAGCTTTCTCCACTCTTTTATACTCCATTACCAGGGGCCTTAGCTCAATCCTTCTCCAAAGGTTTATTCAAATAGATGTAAGTTTTTATTCGCTCATTTATTCGTTTAAATTATCAATTCAAAATTACACTTTGCATAAATTAATTTGACACTTTGCTGCCTTCGAATTAGAGCTGCATTTAGACCCTTACCCACACCTGCCTAGGTTGATCGTGGCCTTGATTTAAATCAGGGCTGGGTTTGCATATTTAGTTAGTGTATAGCCGTTGCTATCGTTGGTCAGCTATTATTCACCCCAGGTAGGTTCGTTGATCAATCGTGCGTTAGGTGGCCCCGACGTGGTGGTCAAAGTGGTCTCGATAGAATGTGCATGACTCTTACCTAAGTGTCCAAATGTAAGTCAGATGGCCCCTTGGTTTAGCGATCGTCTTAGTTCAAGTAGTGTGAAGAAATCTAATGTGGTTAATAGCAAGGGAGTTAGTTGTCAAGATTATTTTTCAAATTAGAAAATTGCTAAATAAAAGATAGAAATGGCAAGTTTAATTTCGTTATTGCTCTATCAATGAAAGGTCATGAAGAAACATTTAGTTTTGATGAAGAATTTCAAACCATTAACTTACTTTCTAAAATTGCCATTGAAAAATGCAAAAAGAAATATAGATATATTCGTTTTGGTGTGACTCAGTCTGCACTCCAACCTTTAATAGCATCAATGTTAGATTGTCCTATATTCACGGCCTCAGGAGACAGTAGATTAATGCATCACAAAGATTCATAATTAGCTATGATTCAAACGAACATTTGCAATGGTCCCATATATGTTAATTGTTGTCCAACTTGTTCAGTAGACCTAAATGACCCTCAGATTTTAGACACTTTATTGTCACATATTCATCTTCCTATTATTCAACATAATTTAAAGGTGCAATTTTGTGAGCTTTTTCAAGAACATTTGCTACGACTTATAGAGTGTATTTCAAATTACTATCATCCCAACTTAATCTTAAATGCACATTAAAACATAGTTTGGATGAAAAAATGTTATTAAAAGCTCTGTCAGATACTTTTACTAGTTTACCTCGAAAGTTATGAAAATGGATTGAAATTTCTAGTCACCAAGAATTTATTATTCAAAATATTAGGCCACCAAGAAATATTGTTCAAAAGAATGTTCAACAAATAATAGAAGAACCCCATGGTAGAGTATTAATAAGATTTAGCTCAAGCCGAGAAAAAGGTTTGTCTTCAAGATTTTTTGAAAATGATGAACTTCCTCAAGCTTCACATTCCATGCTTTCTAAGTCTTCTACTTGTGATTATTTAAAAGATAACTGAGTAAAAGATTCTCAAAAAAATTGTTATAACGCTCTAATCGCTAAGCCAATAGATGAAGCTTCTTCTTCCATTAATTCATCAGGATATTCGACTATGCAACCTCCAATATTTTCTTTAATCAATGTTATTTCAAAGCCTTTTGAAATCAGTAAAGATTATTTGAGGCAAAATTTGACTTCAAGAGAATTAGGTTAAAAGGGAATGATTTTTTTAATATTTTGATCTGAATGGTCAGTCATTTATAAGACAAAAGTGACAGTAATTCATGGAATGACATAAAGTTAATATTTTCTTGTTTAATTGCTTCGCAACATTGTTCTGTTGGATCATACTAATGCTGACATGCGGAATAATTTATTCTGATAAGTTACGTTTATATCCTGGGGAGCTATATTAAATAGTGAACCTGCAAAATTCCGTTGACTATAATTGCCTTTAATGAGCATATAGGAATCATCAAAGCGATCAAAGGATTGCAATTATACAAGATTACTAGTTAGCGTGTCAAGATCACTGTTCATTTATGCTCATCAAAGGCAATTACTGCTCAAGGCAATGGTACAAGGTCATTAATCTAGACAACTTAACAGGATATCACTATAACTCATCAAAACAAACAATTCAACATGTCAGCATCAGCATGATCCATCAAAACATTAATTCAAGATCAGTCCAAAGTACATTATTCTACAATACTAGGTCACTTTTGACATTGTTGTAGTCCAAGTTAAAAAATAAGCAGCAAGACTTCAAGATTGGCTCAAAGATTATCGGTAGACATTATCAAGATCAACATTCGATTTTTATCATTGAATCTTTACCATTCTCTTTTCATCATTTATTTTCATATTGTATTCTATAAATAGGTACTCCTTAGTATTGTATCAAATACTGTAAAAATCATGTGGAAATATCGTCCCGCATAATACACACACTCACACTCACTCTTGTAATCCTCCTTCCCCTTAAAGTCTCCCAGGCTTCCTCCACTCCTTTATACTCCATTACCAGGAGCCTCAACTCAATCCTTGTCCGAAGTTTTATTCAAATAAATGTTAGTTTTTATTCGCTCATTCATTCATTTATATTATCAATTCAAAATTACACTTTACATAAATCAATTTGACACTCTGCTGCCTTCGAATTAGAGTCGCGTTTAGACGTTTACCCATACTCGCCTAGGTCGATTGTAGCCTCCATTGGTATCAGAGCCAAGCTTGTATATTTAGTTAGTGTATAGCTGTTGCTATCGTTGGTCAAGGTAGGTCCGTTGATTAATCGTGTGTTAGGTGGCCGCGATGTGGTGGTCAAAGTGGTCCCGGCAGAACATGAATGACTCTTAGCTAAGTGTCCAAACATAACTCAGATTAGTGATCGTCTTAGTTTAGGTAGTGTGAAGAAATATAATGTTGTTAATAGTAAGGGAGTTAGTTGTCAAGATTATTTTTCAAATTAGAAAATTGCTAAATAAAAGATAGAAATGGTAGGTTTAGTTTTGATATTGTTCTATCAATGAAAGGTCACGAAGAAACATTTAGTTTAGATGAAGAATTTCAAACCACTCACTTACTTTCTAAAATTGCTATTGAAAAACACAAAAACAAATATAGATATATTCATTTTGGTGTGACTCCGGCTTCACTCTAACCTTTAACGGCATCAAGGTTAGATTGTGCTATATTCACAGCCATTAGAGGCAATAGATTAATACATCACAAAGATTCATTGTTAGCTATGATTCAAACGAACATTTACAATGCTCCCATATATGTTAATTGTTGTCCAACTTATTCAGTAGACCTAAATGACCGTCAGATTTCAAAAACTTCATTGTCAGATATTCATCTTCCTATTATTCAAAATAATTAAAAGGTCCAATTTCATGAGCTTTCAAGAACTTTTGCTACTACTTATAGAGTGTATTTCAAATTATTATCATCCCAACTTTATCTTAAATGTACAGTAAAACCTAGTTTGGATGAAAAAACGTTATTAAAGGATCAGTCAGATATTGTTACTACTTTTACTCGAAAGTTACTAAAATGGAATGAAATTTCTATTCACCAAGAATTTATTATTCAAAATACTAGGCCACCAAGAAATATTGCGCAAAAGATTGTTCAACAAATAATAGAAGTACCCGATGGTAGAGTATTGATAAAATTTAGTTCAAGCCGAGAAAATGGTTCTTCTTTAAGATTTTCTGAAAAAGTTGAACTTCCTCTATCTTTACATTCCATGCCTTCTAAGCCTTCTACTCGTGATTATTTAAAAGATAATCAAGTAAAAGATTCTCAAAAAATTTGTTATAAAGCTCTAATCGCTGAGCCAATAGATGAAGCTTCTTCTTCAAATGGTTCACCAAGATATTCAACTCTTTAATCAATGTTACTTCAAGGCCTTCTGAAATCAGTAAAGATTGTTTGAGGCAAAATTTGACTTCAAAAGAGAATTAGATCAAAAGAGAATGTTTTCTTTCACACTTTTATCAGAATGGCCAATCATTTATATGACAAAAGTGATATTCATTCATAGAAAGAATAAATTTAATGTTCTCTTCTTTAATTGATTAACAACATTGTTCGGATGGGTCATACTGATGCCGACATGCTGAATAATTTGTTTTGATGAGTTACGTTGATATCCTAGGGAGCTGTTCGAAATAGTGAACCTACATAATTTCGTTGACCATAATTGCCTTTGATGAGCATATAAAATCATCAAAGCAATCAAAGGATTGCAATTATCCAAGGTTACTAGTTAACGTGTCAAGATCACTGTTTATTTATGCTCATCAAAGGCAATTGCTGCTCAAGGCAATAGTACAAGATCATTAATCCAGACAGCTTATCAGGATATCACTATAACTCATCAAAACAAATAATTAAATATGTCAGCATCAGCGTGATCCATTAGAACAATAACTCAAAATTAGTCAAATGTACATTATTGTACAATAATGTTTCACTTTTGACGTAGTTGCAGCCCAAGTTTAAAAATAAGCAACAACACTTCAAGATTGTCGGCGGACATTATCAAGATCCAGATTCAATTTTTATCATTAAATCTTAACAATTCTCTTTTCATCATTCATTTTCATATTGTATTCTATAAATAGGTACTCCTTAGTGTTGTATTAAAAACTGCAAAATTCACATGGAAAAAAATATTGTAGCACATAATACACACACTCACACCAACTATTGTAACCCTCCTTCCCCTTAAACTCTCTCAAGATTTCTCCACTCCTTTGTGCTCGATTTCCAAGGGCCTCAATTCAATCCTTACCCAAAGTTTTATTCAAATAAATGTAAGTTTTCATTCGCACATTTATTCATTTAAATCATCAATTCAAAATCACAATTTCCATAAATCAATTTAACACTCTGCTGCCTTCAAATTAGAGCCGCATTTAGACCCTTACCCATACCCGCCTAGGTCGATCATAGCCCTGATTGGTATTAGAGCTAAGTTTGCATATTTAGTTAGTGTATAGCCGTTGCTATTGTTCACCCCAGGTAGGTCCGTTGATCAATCATGTGTTAGGTGGCCCCGATGTGGTGGTCAAAGTGGGCCCAGCAGAATGTGCATGACTCTTAGCTAAGTGTCCAAATGTAACTCACATGACCCCTAGGATTAGCAATCGTCTTAGTTTAGGTAGTGTGAAGAAATCTAATGTGGTTAATGGCAAGGGAGTTAGTTGTCAAGATTATTTTTCAAATTAGAAAATTGCTAGACAAAAGATAGAAATGGCAAGTTTAATTTCGATATTGCTCTATGAATGAAAGGTCATGAAGAAACATTTAGTTTGGTTGAAGAATTTCAAACCATTAACCCACTTTTTAAAATTGCTATCTAAAAATACAAAAAGAAATATAGATATATTCATTTTGGTGTGACTCAGGCTGCGCTACAACCTTCAACAGCATCAAGGTTAGATTGTCTTATGTTCACAACCATTAGAGACAGTACATTAATACATCGCAAAGATTCATAATTAGCTATTATTCAAACGAACATTTGTAATGGCCCCATATGTGTTAATTGTTGTCCAACCTATTAAGTAGATCTAAATGACCCTCGGATTTGAGATACTGAATTGTCACATATTCATCTTTCTATTATTCAACAAAATTTAAAGGTGCAATTTCGTGAGTGTTCAAGAACTTTTGCTACGACTTATAGACTGTATTTCAAATTATTATCATCCTAACTTAATCTTAAATGTACATTAAAACCTAGTTTGGATGAGAAAATGTTATTAAAAGCTCAGTCAGATACTGTTACTACTTTTACTTGAAAGTTACTAAAATGGAATGAAATTTCTAATCACCAAGAATTTATTACTCAAAATACTAGGCCACCAAGAAATTTTGCTCAAAAATATGCTCAACAAATAATAGAAGAACCCGATGGTAGAGTATTAATAAGACTTAGTTCAAGCCGAGAAAAAAGTTCATCTTCAAGATTTTCTAAAAATGTTGAACTTCCTCGATCTTCGCATTCCATGCCTTCTAAGTTTTCTACTTGTGATTATTTAAAAGATAACTGAGTAAAAGATTCTCAACAAAATTGTTATAAAGCTCTAATCGCTGAGCCAATAAATGGAGCTTCTTCTTCAATTAGTTCACCAAGATATTTGAATATGCAACCTCCAATATTTTCTTCAATCAATGTTATTTCAAAACCTTTTGAAATCCCTAAAGATTATTTGAGGCAAAATTTGACTTTAAAAGAGAATTAGGTCAAAAGAGAACGATTTCTTTCACACTTTGACCTGAATGGTTAATCATTTATAGGACAAAAGTGATATTCATTCATGGAAAGACATAAAGTTAATGTTCCCTTCTTTAATTGGTTGGAAACATTGTTCCGATGGGTCATACTGATGCTGACATGCTGAATAATTTGTTTTGATGTGTTACGTTGATATCCTAGGGAGCTGTCTTAAATAGTAAACATGCATAATTCGGTTGACCATAATTGCGTTTGATGAGCATATAGGAATCATCAAAGTAATCAAAGGATTGCAATTATACAAGATTACAGGTTAACGTGTCAAATCACTGTTCATTTATGCTCATCAAAGGCAATTACTGCTCAAGGCAATAGTGCAAGGTCATTAATCCATACAGCTTAACAGGATATCACTATGACTCATCAAAACAAATAATTCAACATGTCAACATTAGCGTCATCCATCAAAACAATAATTCAAGATCAATCCAAAATACATTATTGTACAATACTATTTCACTTTTGACATGGTTGCAGCCCAAATTCAAAAATAAGCAGCAATACTTCAAGATTGGCTCAAAGATTGTCGGCAGACATTATCAAGATCAAGATTCAACTTTTATCATTGAATCTTTACCGTTCTCTTTTCATCATTTATTTTTATGTTGTATTCTATAAATAGGTACTCCTTGGTGTTTTATCAAACACTGTGAAATTCACATGGAAAAAAATATCGTACTGCATAATGCACACACTCACACTCACTCTTGGAATCCTCCTTCCCCTTAAACTCTCTCAAGCGTTCTCCACTCCTTTGTACTCCATTACCAAGAGCGTGAATTCAATCCTTGTCCAAAGTTTTATTCAAAATAAATATAAGTTTTTATTCACTGATTTATTCGTTTAAATTATCAATTCAAAATTACACTTTACATAAATTAATTTCACACTCTGCTTCCTTCGAATTAGAGCCGCATTTAGACCCTTACCCAGACCTGCCTAGGTCGATCGCAGCCTCGATTGGTATCAGAGTCAGGTTTGCATATTTAGTTAGTGTATAGCCGTTGTTATCGTTGGTTAGCCATTGTCCACCCCAGGTAGGTCTGTTGATCAATCGTGTGCTAGGTGGCCCTGATGTGGTGGTCAAAGTGGTTCCAGCAGAATGTACATGACTCTTAGCAAAGTGTCTAAACGTAACTCAGATAGCCCATTGGTTTAGCGCTCGTCTTAGTCTAGGTAATGTGAAGAAATCTAATGTGGTTAACAGCAAGGGAGTTAGTTGTCAAGATTATTTTTCAAATTAGAAAATTGCTAAACAAAAGATAGAAATGGTAAGTTTAATTTTGATATTGCTCTGTCAGTGAAAGGTCATGAAGAAACATTTAGTTTAGATGAAGAATTTCAAACCATTAAAGTACTTTCTAAAATTGCTATTGAAAAATATAAAAAGAAATGTAGATATATTCATTTTGGTGTGACTCAGGCTGCCCTCCAACCTTTAACAGCATCAAGGTTAGATTGTTGTATATTCACAGCCGTTAGAGACAGTAGATTAATACATCACAATGATTTATTACTAGCTATGATTCAAACGAACATTTACAACGGTCCCATATATGTTAAATGTTGTCTAACTTATTCAGTAGACCTAAATGACCTTCGGATTTTAGATGCTTTATTGTTGAGTATTCATCTTCCTATTATTCCAAATAATTTAAAGGTCCAATTTTGTGAGCTTTTAAGAACTTTTGTTCCGACTTATAGAGTGTATTTCAAATTATTATCATCCCAACTTAATCTTAAATGTACATTAAAACTTAGTTTGGATGAAAAAATGTTATTAAAAGCTCAGTCAAATACTGTTACTACTTTTACTCGAAAGTTACTAAAATAGAATGAAGTTTATATTCACCAAGAATTTATTATTCAAAATAATAGGCCACCAAGAAATATTACTCAAAAGAATCTTAGACAGATAATGAAGAAACCAATGATAGAGTATTAAAAAGATTTAGATGAAGCCGAGAAAAAGGTTCTCAAAAAAGTTGTTGTAAAGCTCTAATCATTAAGCTAATAGATGAAGGTTCCTCTTCAATTGGTTCACCAGGATATTTGATTATGCAACCTCCAATATTTTGTTCAATCAATGTTATTTTAAAATCTTTTAAAATCAGTAAAAATTGTTTGAGGCAAAATTTGACTTCAAAAGAGAATTAGATCAAAAGAGAATGATTTCTTTCACACTTTGATCTGAATGGTTAATCATTCATATGGCAAAAGCAATATTCATTCATAAAAAGACATAAAGTTAATGTTTCCTTCTTTAATTGGTTGGTAACATTGTTCTGATGGGTCATACTGATTCATGAGTTACGTTGATATTCTGGGGAGCTGTCTTGAGTAGTGAACATGCATAATCCCGTTGACCATAATTGCCTTTAATGAGCATATAGGAATCATCAAAGCAATCAAATAGTTGCAATAATGCCAGGTTACTGGTTAATGTGTCAAGATCACTGTTCATTTATGCTCATCAAAGGCAATTACAGCTCATGGCAATAGTGCAAGGTCATTAATCTAGACAGCTTATTAGGATATCACCATAACTCATCAAAACAAGTGATTCAACATGTCAACATCAGCATGATCCATAAGATCAATAATTCGAGACCAGTCCAAAGTACATTATTGTACAATACTGTTTCACTTTTCACGTGGTTGCATCCTAAGTTCAAAAATAAGCAGCGATACTTCAAGATTGGCTTAAAGATTGTTAGCAGACCTTATCAGGATAAAGATTCAATTTTTATCATTGAATCTTTACCATTCTCTTTTCATCATTTATTTTTGTATTGTATTCTATAAATAAGAACTCGTTAGTGATGTATCAAACATTGTAAAATTCATACGGAAAAAAATATGGTACCGCATAATGCACACACTCACACTCACTCTTGTAATCCTCCTTCCCCTTAAACTCTCTCAAGCTTTCTCCACTCCTTTATAGTCCATTACCAGGAGCCTCAACTCAATCCTTGTCTGAAGTTTTGTTCAAATAAATGTAAGTTTTTATGCGCTCATTTATTCGTTTAAACTATCAATTCAAAATTACGCTTTACATAAATTAATTTGACACTCTACTACTTTCGAGTTAGAGCTGCATTTAGACCCTTGCCCATACTCGCCTAGGTCGATCATAGCCTCGATTGGTATCAGGGACAGGTTTGCATATTTAGTTAGTGTATAGCCGTTACTATCGTTGGTCAGCTATTGTTCACCCCAGGTAGGTCTGTTCATCAATCGTGCATTAGGTGGCCCCGATGTGGTGGCCAAAGTGGTCTCGGCAGAATGTGCATGACTCTTAGCTGAGTGTCCAAATGTAACTCACATGACCCCTTGGATTAGCGATCGTCTTAGTTTAGGTAGTGTGAAGAAATCTAATGTGGTTTATAGCAAGAGAGTTAGTTGTCAAGATCATTTTTCAAATTAGAAAATTGTTAGGCAAAAGATAGAAATGGTAAGTTTAATTTCGATATTACTCTAACAATGAAAGGTCATGAAGAAACATTTCATTTAGTTGAAGAATTTCAAACCATTAACATACTTTCTAAAATTGCTATTGAAAAGCACAAAAAGAAATATAGATATATTCATTTTGGTGTGACTTAGGCTGCACTCCAACCTTCAACAACATCACGGTTAGATTGTCCTATATTTATAGCCATTAGCGACAGTAGATTAATACATCACAAAGATTCATAATTAGCTATTATTCAAACGAACATTTGCAATGGTCCCATATGTGTTAATTGTTGTCTAACCCATTCAATAGACCTAAATGACCCTCGGATTTCAAATACTGAATTGTCACATATTCATCTTCGTATTATTCAATATAATTTAAAGGTGCAATTTCGTGAGCTTTCAAGAACTTTTGCTACGACTTATAGACTATATTTCAAATTATTACCTTCCCAACTTAATCTTAAATGTACATTAAAAACTAGTTTGGATGAAAAAATATTATTAAAAGCTCAGTCAGATACTGTTACTATTTTTACTTGAAAGTTACTAAAATGGAATGAAATTTCTAGTCACCAAGAATTTATTATTCAAAATACTAGGCCACCAAAAAATTTTGCTCAAAAATATGTTCAATAAATAATAGAAGGACCTGATGGTAGAGTACTAATAAGATTTAGCTCAAGCTGAGAAAAAGGTTCATCTTCAAGATTTTCTAAAAATGTTGAACTTCCTCGATCTTCACATTCCATGCCTTCTAAGTCTCCTACTTGTGATTATTTAAGAGATAACTGAGTAAAAGATTCTCAAAAAAATTGTTATAAAGCTCTAATCGGTGAGCCAGTAGATGAAGCTTCTTCTTCAATTGATTCACCAAGATATTCGACTATGCAACCTCCAATATTTTCTTCAATCAATGTTATTTCAAAACCTTTTGAAATCCCTAAAGATTGTTTAAGGCAAAATTTGACTTCAAAAGAGAATTAGGTAAAAAGAGAATGACTTCTTTAACACTTTGACCTGAATGGTTAATCATTCATAAGACAAAAGTGATATTCATTCATGGAAAGACATAATGTGACGCCCCCAAAATGGCAATAACATGCTTACTGAAAACTGCAGCAGAAGACTCAGTAAACGAAGGCATTACCGTCGTCCTGATAAGGACAAGGCTCACTAAAACCATTTAATTTTTAACTCGTGCTTGCGATCACAGAATCTATTAAACCGAAACACTTCAAGACCAAAGTCTATAATACTTCAACCGTACCGTGTACTAACTCACATTTCATACCACACAAGTACTTGACCCTAAGGTCGGTTCCAGTAGTCATGATATGCTGAATCAACTGTGAGCGTCTAACGAGTTCCAAAGGGGCTTGCTAAATAGGGAAACATGTGATATTTCATCACCTAAAATGAAAAACATAGAAACAATTCAAAAATATGAGCAAAAACTCTGTACATACATTCCTGTATTGTAAAATAGGTATAGAACACTATTGATGGGTACCCGTCTCTGCAATTCATTTAGTTGGCAATAACAATGAAAATGAAAGTAATATGAAACTGAATTGCTCATTATTATCTGGATGTGAACCCCTTGCACTGATATGATTTATACATAGGTGTACACCTGCCAATCCGATCTAAGAGTTGGCCTGAAGCTGCGTGGGTAAATGATGGGCTGACGCCCTATAGATGATAACTGATGGGGTCACCAGTTAATGGCAAATCGCTGTATAAACTGATTCATTGATAAACTCATTAAGAGTTGTAATTTGATAAACATGATCTGTTTTCTGAAGATACAGGCAATGGACGTACCTTGAGTCTTCAAAAATGACATCTGACTTAATACAAGTCAGTTGTTTCATAAATCTTATCTGACTTGATAAATATGTTCTGACTTAATAACACTTAGGCATAATGGGAAACAATAACTAGGCCTCAACTCTGTTTCATAAATATCATTGTAAGTATGTGTAGTCAGTAAATGATCCTTACTCGCATAATTGAGTAAGTAAAAGGATGTGTAACAGAAATTGAGTAATTATATGGTATATACAACTTAAGTATAACTTTAAAACTGTATTGATGAAAGTAATTAAATTTGATATGTAAACGAAAGTAAAGTAGTCCACAATGAGATAAATGAGATTACAAAAGAAAAGGCATTGATGGTGATAATTGAAAGAGTGGTTATCGCTTTTTCTGAAATAGGTTATTGATACGGGTTTAAGGTCCTGAAGGCTTGCTGATGTATAACTTGGCTCAAAATAACAGTAAGTATACTAGATTGGCTTGATAAATGCACTTGATATATGCTAAAGTAAGTAGGTAATAAAGGTTTGAGGCAAAGAGAGATATATCTTGGTAGCACAAACTATAATAACTTGGATTGGTTTCTGAGTTACAACTCTCCTCACTTCTTATATTTCCTTCATAAATCTATTAGATAAAGAACTCCACCCCAAAATGAGTAATTAAACTCAATAGAAGCTATTAAGCTCTCTAAGCTTGGTATTTTCTTTGTAAAATTCATAAATGATTCACAGCTCATAAATAAACTCCCAATTTATATTTTTGTCTTCTTATTTGTCATTAATAGGCTAAAAGTTCCTTAAAAGTCCGTGAATATTTATCTTCTCCTTAAACAACTTGGTCCAAAATACACCAAATGAGCGCATGATCAATCTCACTTAATTTTTATTATTGCTCTTTATACGATTACTCAAAATGCTTCCAAAAATAACCAAACTCAAAATACTCAACCAAAATTCATAAGATCTTATAGGAAATTCAAAAATAATATGGACAATCCATAGTAAGCTTTTCAGAATTTTCCTTCAAGTATACACTACCCAGAAATTACAATAACAACTTGGTTTACACCCCAGCAGGTTAGTTCACTTCAAAAATTCATAACTTTCATTCTAGACCTCAAATGGAGACTTAAAACCCCAACATGAGAAGATTACAAAGTCCCAAAAAACCTTCCTTTTAAACACACAATGTGATGCCCACAATAGAGTTCCCAAAATGGGGCTAAAACACAAGTGTGTCAGTTTTGATCCCATTCTGTGCAGCTTTGGTAAAAAGACCATAACGCTTTCCACAGAACTCGGATTAAGGCAATTCAAGAGGCATTTGAAAGATAACACACTAAACTATCTTCTGACCAAAAATCATAATTTTGGATAACACCATTCATTACCAGTTTAATCCCAAATTCAGGCCTAATTTCCTGAAATTCCAGCCCTTCACTGAATTGACTTTCTCTTCCTTTTTCACATAAAACTCACTTGAAATCATTTCAAATCACCACAATCAGATACACAAAGACCATTTAAAGCCTCATATATATATGCAAACTCTAAACAACTTCATGAATACATAATTACTAAATTCGTATCCAAAACAGGGCAGTTTTCTTCAAAATTCCATAACGCACTGATTACACGTCCAAAATTCATGAAAGTTTTCCAGCAAATCTCAAATAATATAGAGAAATTACAGTAAAAATTTCAGAAGTTTTGGACAATCCTATAATCACCAGAGTTTTTGACAGTGGCAATTCAACAAAAACAAAGTCATGAAATCATGCTCTTGATCAAATACCCATAGCTCCAAACATCTCCAAACTCACTAAAATTGCACAATGACTATCAATTTGATTATATAAACAATAATCACAACCAAAACAATCCTAAAAATTCAAAATAAAATAAGTTAGGGTTGAGGATATACCTTACTTTAGGCTTGAAACGGAGAGAGGAGGAGGCTGTTTTGAGTGATTTGAGGGGCTGGACATGATAGCTAGCAGCAAGGGGAACTTGGGGCAGCTGGAAGGTGGCCAAAAAAGTGGCTGAAAACCACCATAACTGGTGGCACAAGGGGCAGCAGCTATTGCCCTTGTTTTCTACTGTACGTGAGGTAGAGAGAGAAAGGAGAGGGTTGGGTTTTTTGTTATTTTTGTTTGCTGAATTTTATGTGTAAAAATTTTCAATTTATAGCCACATGTGGCTGTGAATTTTCAACCCAAAAAGTAGCTTTTTGCTAATTAAAATTAGGTGCTAAAATGAGCCATTAGTGAAATAACAAAGTTAGCAAGGTTTTGGGCTTTTATTTTGGGCCTAAAAAGCTAAGTTCGGGCTTGAAATATTATTCAAAATGCTGGAAAAATTTTATATTTCTCGGGATTGAAGTTTACCGAAGGTAAAAAAATAATTAATCACTAATTTATACTCACTGAGGCCTCATTTCGATTCACCCGACATTTAATCAATCAACGAAACTCGAATTAACAGTCAATGAAACTTAAGTTGCAAAGTGATACCTAAAATAAAATATCTTCCAACTGGGATGATTTAATATGATAAATGAAGGTGGAAAATTTAAATAACATAATGGAATTTGTTAAATAAATAAATTGAGTGTAATTGAGTTTAATAAACATGATTTGGTTAAGCAAATAACCATGAGTGATTAGGTCCATAAACATAATAAAGTACATGAATAAACATGATTAATGAAATAAATAAAGATGAGCTAAATAAATAAATATGGGTTAAGGTTGGGCTATTGCAGCCTTCCCCCCTTAAAGAGTTTCGTCCTCGAGACTTATAACACTTGTCAACTATATGCAATGCTGCTTTAAAACACGTGGGCCATTGGTTCCCATTACTTCCCTCTAAAGGGGTATAATTTGCCAAATGTACACCAACAAAGGGTATACGTATTGTATAACTTCTTAATCCCATGTTTCGTTAATAGATCTAGATACTTCTCATACAGTAGCTTCAATAAACTTAATTACTTTGCTTCAAAAGTGATATTCTCTTCGAAGGAAAAGAACCTTGTTACTAGAGAGGAGGTGCTTACTACCTGTTCATCACATTGTCCACTAATGGAAACCGGGATATGCCCTGATAAGTACTTTGATACTAATACAAGCTAAAAACACATTATATATGTGTTCAGGTTCACCATGTAAGTCCAGTTAACAAGCCACAGGATTTATCCCATATAACTAGTCCCTAATTGTCCTTGGATAGTCGTTCTCTTACTATTTTGACTAGAAAAGCCCTTTGAAATACTTTATATCTCATATGAGACTTTGGTTATTTCTTTGTTTTGCTAACACAACTGCTTTGTCGACCTTATATCACCGCAACATGTACTTGAATTTTCCTTCTTAATGCTTGCTTGGGTTAGCTCTGACCCTGTACTCAATATTTCTTCTGGCTCACTCCAATATAATTAGACAGTGCTTGAGTTTATACCCTTATCAAAATCTCCTCATCTGATCATCCTAATGCCTCACAGGATTCCCTCATCCGACTACTCAAGGATCTGCTCCCGGTCGATAAAGGGCAATGAAATGACCCTGGTTAGGGATGAGAGTGATGAAATTCTTAGCCAAATGAATCATTACATACAAAAAAAATGAATAATAAGACTAGAAAAGGCAAATAAAGGAGAGGTTATTATGGGGTGGTTAGAATAAAGATAGCCATAAGTGTATCATGAATTCTGAAATATAATGCCATAAGAAGTGTGGTTTATAAATATGGATCATAAAGGGTCCAATGAATAATCAACCAAGGAGAAAGATGGCATGGTTATACTTGGGTTTAACTGATGAATTGGAAACAAGATGACAAGTAACTGAGCTTCAACTAGGTGACTTTATAGCCACAAGGAACAAGATAAGTGCAATAGATAGATGAGACAGGTAATGTGCAATAAATAGATGCATAGATTGGATAAGTAAAGTGCAATAGATAGACAACTAGATTGGACAAGCAAAGTGTAATGGATAGATAAATAGATTGGATAAACAAGCAAGGTCTAATGAATAGATAAATGGATTGAATAGTCTGTAGTGGAAACATGCATTTGCTCATATGGAGCCAAGTCAAGTATGACAATAAGATTAAATAAGGATTACTAAAGTTCACTTATGAGGATATAAAATATAAATGTGAGAATTGTAAGTGCCATAAATAGATTAATATAGATTGAACCGGTAAAATACAATGGATAGATCAATAGATTGAAGAGCAAAGTACGAATGGATAAGTAAATAGATTGAACAAGTGACAAGAGAAATGTGCCTTTGCTCACATAAAACCAATTCAAGTCCAATAATAAGATTGAACAGAAAAGCTAGAGTTTACTTATGAGCATGTAAGGTATATGTGTAGGAGTTGAAGTTCAAAAAAAGGAGAGTAAGGGGATCATGACAATCGCAATCACCCACACCAATGAGAGTTGAATTATATTATGAATCCAGACTAAGTTATACGAGCGGATTATTATGAATAAATGAGATGTAAGGTAGATGTGGGAATCAGCTCTCAACAAAATGAACTACAGCTCAAGATCATAAAATAAAGATGGTGAAGGTCGAGAGCACTGGAATGTTGACAATCATATAAGGTCGAATAAAAATGTATTGCATACTTAACAATGGGTTTGTGAAGACATGGAAGATCACGCTAATAAGAAACATCGGGTTGAAATGCAAGGGAGATGAAACAATATTGGACAGTATCAAGTTTTGAAGATGAGACAAGCAAACAAGAATTGCAATGGGTATTCTTACAAAAGATAAACTGTGGTTGTATGGTTTAGGTGTGATATTCTAACCTTAAATCATTCCTGGAAAAGACATCTATTGCTGGCAGTTAATCCTATAAATTATTTGTTCAAGGTATAGGGCACTTATTTTGATAGTGATCTTATGTAACTCTCTGTACACAGTATACAACCATAAGATTCCGTCTTTCTTCTTCGTATGAACCTAAGGTTCCCCACGAGGACACACATAGTCAAATAAATTCTTTACAATGCATCCACTGAGTCTTTAATTCTTTGAACTCTGTTGGGGTCATATGATGGGGGTGTTGAAATAGATTGAGCACCTTGAACTAGGTTGATCTGAAAATCAATATCTCTCAGGGGAAAATAGTTCTGAAAGTCCTCAGATGAAACATCTCTAAATCCACCAACTGTAAATATGGATAGGATATACCGAGCGTGGTTTACAAATCACTAATGTTCAATGCATTACTGACATGATAATTCACTTGCTTGCATAATGTATTTGAGGGGATAAATAGGGCTTTTCTTCCCTCGGCCTATAGAAATGCACGTTTAGTCAATCCTTATCTCCCAAGCCAACCTTAAGATCTTTACCAATCATCTTAGTCCTGCAAGAACACAGTCAGTTCACCCCATAGTGATACCAGATCTGTCAATCAAACTGGATTGAATGCCCAATGAATATGGTTCCAACAATACTAATAGAGGCATATTTATAAAGGGTAACACGTTCAACTACCTACTGGTCTCAGTAAATTGAAATGATAGGGAGGTAATCTAAAATGTAAAGAGATGTAACCACAACATGAACTCTTACCAATGTATTTCTTTATTGGTTATAAAGAATAGGCATGTAAGCTCAATGAATGAAAGGACGAAGATTCATAATGAAAACAGGCATATAAATGTCCTGCATATACAAGACACGCAGTTTATTCATGATGGTCATGATAATGATCGATGTTATGAAGTTGAGAGGGAGTATTAAGTAATGAAGGTGAAGAAATGCAACAGGTTACCAAAGCGGCTTTTGAAAAGTCATACGGTATTCGTATATGAGTAAAATGACAAAGATAAAGAGCAACACTGTGAGAAGGGAAATTGTATTCATCTGGTATTTGAAAGGACAATACGTCAAGATGAAGGAGTCAATCTTCTGATTGAACGTGATGACATCCATCAAGAATACATTTTACAGTAGCTGGAACTCTTGGGTAGGCGTATAAACTTCAAAACTGCTGGCAGATGAATATAGCACCAATCGTTGTTTATCATTAACAAGATAGGCTATATTAGTAAAGAAAGATTAGTAAATTAACTTGAGTTATGACATGCAGCTATGACCATGGAGTAGTATACCAACATGACACTACAGTGCTAGAAACACGAACAATATGGATACATTTAATTGCTGCAAGGGTACTCAATGACTGGGTTTGAAGCAACCAAAGGCTTACAAGCAATGAATGAATAGTGTCCAAATAGAAGCAATGAGTTCAAGTAGGTGACAGTAAAAATATGGACAAAGTGATGACTGAGCTGCAAATAGAATGAGTCAAATATGCTTAGGAAGAACTGTAAATCACATAGGAATGCACACCGGGGTCATTATAGGCTCCATTATAGAAATAGAGAATTAAACGGTTGTGATTGTCAGGGTTTGAATCGTCTATAAGAAAGGTTGCTCATATGTATTTGAAGAAGGCCCCACGAACCACATATGAGAATTTTCATAAACACCCCATTACAAATCAAGAGAGTGTTAGCAGTAAAGAAATGATGTATCTGAACAATTCAAGGTAAATAGGACAGGAATAAGTCAATGACAGGAAGTAATGGGAGCATTGCTAATGTAAAGTCT
Organism: Carnegiea gigantea; assembly: GCA_029747015.1. Taxonomy (NCBI): domain Eukaryota; kingdom Viridiplantae; phylum Streptophyta; class Magnoliopsida; order Caryophyllales; family Cactaceae; genus Carnegiea; species Carnegiea gigantea. The sequence continues at coordinate 528,783 of JAKOGI010000466.1, forward strand.
TAGTATCAAGACCAAGTGATTCCGATACATGGCAGCTTAATCTTACTTGTACCAGCCACATAATGTCAAATAGCACACCATAAACTACTAATTGTTATCACCATACATAAGCGCACATTGTAGTGTTCTTCTGATAGTACTTCACCTCAAAGATATTACCCCACCAGGCATTTCCTCATCTAGAGGTTCACATCTGACTTCACCTCAAAGATATTTTATTCAATTAATGTTATTTCAAAACCTTTTGAAATCAGTAAAGATTGTATGAAGCAAAATTTGACTTCAAAAGAGAATTAGGTCAAAAGAAAATGATTTCTTTTATACTTTGATCCGAATGGTTAATCATTCATAAGGCAAAAGTGATATTCATTCATAGAAAGACATAAAGTTAATGTTTCCTTCTTTAATTGGTTGGCAACATTGCTCTGATGGGTCATACTGATTCACGAGTTACGTTGATATCCTGGGGAGCTATTTTGAATAGTGAACGTGCATAATTCCGTTGACCATAATTGCCTTTGATGAGCATAGAGGAATCATCAAAGCTATCAAACGATTGCGATTATGACAGTTACTGGTTAACATGTCAAGATCACTATTCATTTATGCTTATCAAAGGCAATTACTGCTCAAGGCAATAGTGCAAGTTCATTAATCCAGACCGCTTATCAAGATATCACTATAACTCATCAAAACAAAGAATTCAACATGCCAGCATCAGCGTGATCCATAAGAACAATAATTCAAGATCAGTCCAATGTACATTATGGTACAATACTGTTTCACTTTTGACGCGGTTGCAGCCTAAGTTCAAAAATAAGCAGCAATACTTCAAGATTGTCTCAAAGATTATTGGCAGACATTATCAAGATCAAGATTCAATTCTTATCATTAAATCTTTGCCATTCTCTTCTAAACATTTATTTTCATATTGTATTCTATAAATAGGTACTCCTTAGTATTGTATCAAACACCGCAAAATTCACACGGTAGAAAAGTTCATACAGTATAATACACACATTCACACCCACTCTTGTAATCCTCCTTTCCCTTAAGCTCTCTCAAGCTTTCTCCACTACTTTATACTCCATTACCAAGAGCCCCAATTCAATACTTTTCCAAATTTTTATTATAATAAATGTAAGTTTTTATTCGCTCATTTATTCGTTTAAATGATCAATTCAAAATTACACTTTACATAAGTAAATTTGACACTCTACTGCCTTCGAATTAGAGTCGCATTTAGACCCTTACACATACCCGCCTAGGTCGATCGTAGCCTCGAATGGTATCAAAGCAAGTTTGCATATTTAGTTAGTGTATAGCCGTTGCCATCATTGGTCAGCTATTGTTCACCCCAGGTAGGTCTGTTGATCAATCGTGTGCTAGGTGGCCTCGATGTGGTGGTCAAAGTGGTGCCGGCAGAATGTGCATGACTCTTAGCTAAGTGTCCAAACGTAACTCAGATGACCCCTTGGTTTAGCGATCGTCTTAGTTTAGCTAGTGTGAAGAAATCTAATGTGGTTAATAGCATGGGAGTTAGTTGTCAAGATTATTTTTTAAATTAGAAAATTGCTAAACAAAAGATAGAAATTATAAGTTTAGTTTCGTTATTGCTCTATGAATCAAAGGTCATGAAGAAACATTTAGTTTAGATGAAGAATTTCAAACCATTAACTTACTTTCTAAAATTGCTATTGAGAAACACAAAAAGAAATATAGATATATTCATTTTAGTGTGACTCAGGTTGCACTTCAGCGTTCAATAGCATCAAGGTTAGATTGTCCTATATTCACGGCCTTTGGAGACAGTAGATTAATAAATCACAAAGATTCATAATTAGCTATGATTCAAACGGACATTTGCAATGGTCTCATATATGTTAATTGTTGTCCAACTTATTCAGTAGACCTAAATGACCCTAAGATTTTAAACCCTTTATTGTCACATATTCATCTTCCTATTGTTCAACATAATTTAAAGGTGCAATTTTGAGAGCTTTCAAGAACATTTGCTATAACTTATTGAGTGTATTTCAAATTATTATCACCCCAACTTTATCTTAAATGTACATTAAAACCTAGTTTGCATGAAAAAAATGTTATTAAAAGCTCAGTCAGATACTGTTACTACTTTTACTCGAAAGTTACTAAAATGGAATGAAATTTCTAGTCACCATGAATTTATTATTCAAAATACTAGGCCACCAAGAAATATTGTTAAAAAGAATGTTCAACAAATAATAGAAGAGCCCGATGGTAGAGTATTAATAAGATTTAGTTGAAGCCCAGAAAAGGGTTCATCTTCAAGATTTTTTAAAAATGTCGAACTTCCTCGATCTTCACATTCCATGCTTTCTAAGTCTTCTACTTGTGATTATCTAAAAGATAACTGAGTAAACGATTCTCAAAAAATTGTTATATAGCTCCAATCACAGAGCTAATAGATGAAGCTTCTTCTTGAATTGGTTCACCAGGATATTTGACTATGCAACCTCCTATATTTTCTTCAATCAATGTCATTTCAAGGCCTTTTGAAATCAGTAAAGATTGTTTGAGGTAAAATTTGACTTCAAAAGAGAATTAGGTGAAAAGAGAATGATTTCTTTCACATTTTGATCTGAATGGTCAATCATTCATAAGACAAAAGTGACATTCATTCATAGAATGACATAAAGTTAATGTTCCCTTCTTTAATTGCTTGGCAACATTGTTCTGATGGATCATACTGATTCTGACATGCAGAATAATTTGTTTTGATAGGTTACATTTATATCCTGGGTAGCTGTCTTAAATAGTGAACTTGCATAATTCTGTTGACCATAATTGCCTTTGATGAGCATATAGGAATCATCAAAGTGATCAAAGGATTGCAATTATGCAAGGTTACTAGTTATCATGTCAAGATCACAGTTCATTTATGCTCTTCAAAGGTAATTACTACTCAAGGCAATAGTACAAGGTCATTAATCCAGACAGCTTAACAGGATATCACTATAACTTATCAAAATAAATAATTCAACACGTTAGCATCAGCGTGATCCATCAGAACATTAATTCAAGATTAGTCCAAAGTACATTATTGTGCAACACTATTTCACTTTTGACATGGTTGCAGCGCAAGCTTAAAAATAAGCAGCAATACTTCAAGATTGGCTCAAAGATTATCGGCAGACATTATCAAAATCAAGATTCAATTTTTATCATTGAATCTTTACCATTCTCTTTTCATCATTTGTTTTCATATTTTATTCTATAAATAGGTACTCCTTAGTGTTGTATCAAACACTGTAAAATTCACATGGAAATATCGTATCGCATAATACACACACTCACACTCACTCTTGTAATCCTCCTTCCGCTTAAAGTCTCTCAGGCTTTCTCCACCCCTTTATACTCCATTACTAAGAGCCTCAACTCAATCCTTGGCTGATGTTTTATTCAAATAAATGTTAGTTTTTATTTGCTCATTTATTCGTTTAAATTATCAATTCAAAATTACATTTTACGTAAATTAATTTGACACTCTGCTGCCTTCGAATTCAAGCCGCATTTAGATGCTTACCCGTACCCAACTAGGTCAATGGTAGCCTTGATTGATATCAGAGCCAAGTTTGCATATTTAGCTAGTGTATAGTCGTTGCTATCGTTGGTCAGCTATTGTTCACCCGAGGTAGGTCTGTTGGTCAATCGTGTGATAGGTGGCCCTGATGTGGTGGTCAAAGTGATCTCGACAGAATATGCATAACTCTTAGCTAAGTGTCCAAACGTAACTCAGATGACCCCTTGGTTTAGTGATCATCTTAGTTTAGGTCGTGTGAAGAAATCTAATGTGGTTAATAGTAAGGGAGTTAGTTGTCAAGATTATTTTTCAAATTAGAAAATTGCTAAACAAAAGATAGAAATGATAAGTTTAGTTTCGATCTTGCTCTATCAATGAAAGGTCGTAAAGAAACGTTAGTTTAGATAAAGAATTTCAAACCATTAATTTGCTTTCTAAAATTGCTATTCAAAAATACGAAAAGAAATATAGATATATTCATTTTGGTGTGACTCCGACTGCACTCCAACCTTTAACAACATCAAGGTAAGATTGTGTTGTATTCACAGCCATTAAAGACAGTAGATTAATACATCATAAAGATTCATTGTTAGCTATAATTCAAACGAACATTTGCAATCCTCCCATATATGTTAATTGTTGTCCAACTTATTCAAAAGACCTAAATGACCCTCAGATTTTAGATACTTTATTGTCAGATATTCATCCTCTTATTATTCAAAATAATTTAAAGGTCTAATTTCGTGAGATTTCAGGAACTTTTGCTATGACTTATAGAGTGTATTTCAAATTATTATCATCCCAACTTTATCTTAAATGTACATTAAAACTTAGTTTGGATGAAAAAATGTTACTAAAGGCTCAGTTAGATACTGTTACTACTTTTACTCGAAAGTTACTAAAATGGAATGAAATTTCTATTCTCCAAGAATTTATTATTCAAAATACTAGGCCACCAAGAAATATTGCGCAAAAGAATGTTCAACAAATAATATAACTACCCGATGGTAGAGTATTAATAAAATTTAGTTCAAGCCGAGAAAAGGGTTCATCTTTAAGATTTTCTAAAAAAGTTGAACTTCCTCGAACTTCACATTCCATGCCACCGAAGTCTTCTACTTGTGATTATTTAAAAGATAACTGAGTAAAAGATTCTCAAAAAATTTGTTAGAAAGTTGTCATCGTAGAGCCAACAGATGAAGCTTGTTCTTTAAATGGTTCACCAAGATATTTGACTCTTCAATCAATGTTATTTCAAAGCCTTTTGGAATTAGTAAAGATTGTTTAAGGCAAAATTTAACTTTAAAAGAGAATTAAATGAAAAGACAATGGTTTCTTCCACACTTTTATCTGAATGGTCAGTCATTCATAAGACAAAAGTGATATTCATTCATGGAAAGACATACAGTTAATGTTCCCTTCTTTAATTGGTTGGCGACATTGTTCTGATAGGTCATATTTAGGCTGACATGCTGAATAGTTTATTTTGATGTGTTACATTGATATCATGGGGAGCTGTCCAAAATAGTGAACCTGCATAATTCTGTTGACCATAATTGCCTTTGATGAGCATATAACAATCATCAAAGCAATCAAAGGATTGTAATTATGCAAGGTTACGGGTTAACGTGTCAAGATCACTGTTTATTTATGCTCATCAAAGGCAATTACTGCTCAAGGCCATAGTGCAAGGCCATTAATCCAGACAGCTTATCAGGATATCACAATAACTCCTCAAAACAAATAATTCAATATGTCAGCATCAGCGTGATCCATTAGAACAATAATTCAAGATCTGTCCAAAGTACATTATTGTACAATACTGTTTCACTTTTGACGTGGTTGTAGCCCAAGTTCAAAAATAAGCAGTAATACTTCAAGATTGTCTCAAAGATTGTCGGTAGATATTATCAAGATCGAGATTCAATTTTTATCATTAAATCTTTACCATTCTCTTTTCATCATTCATTTTCATGTTGTATTCTATAAATAGGTACTCCTTAGTGTTGTATTAAACACTATAAAATTGACGCGGAAAAAAATATCGTAGCACATAATACACACACTCACACTAACTCTTGTAATCCTCCTGCCCTTAAACTCTCCCAAGCTTTCTCCGCTCGTTTATACTCCATTGCCAAGGGCCTCAATTCAATCCTTGCCCAATGTTTTATTCAAATAAATGTAAGTTTTTATTCGCTCATTTATTCATTTAAATTATCAATTCAAAATCACAACTTACATAAATCATTTTGACACTCTGCTGCCTTCGAATTAGAGTTTCATTTAGACCCTTAACCAGACCTGCCTAGGTCGATCATAGCCTCGATTGGTATCAAAGGCAAGTTTGCATATTTAGTTAGTGTGTAGCTGCTACTATTGTTCACCTCAGGTAGGTCCGTTGATCAACCGTGTGTTAGGTGGCCCTGATATGGTGGTTAAAGTGGTCCCAACAGAATGTGCATGACTCTTAGCTAAGTGTCCAAATGTAACCCACAAGACCCCTTGGATTAGCGATCGTCTTAGTTTAGGTAGTGTGAAGAAGCCTAATGTGGTTAACAGCAAGGAAGTTAGTTGTCAAGATTATTTTTCAAATTAGAAAATTCCTAGACAAAAGACAGAAATGGTAAGTTTAATTTCGATGTTGCTCTATCAATGAAAGGTCATGAAGAAACATTTAGTTTAGTTGAAGAATTTCAAACTATTAACTTACTTTCTAAAATTGATATTGAAAAATACAAAAAGAAATATAGATATATTCATTTTGGTGTGACTTAGGCTGCACTCCAACCTTCAACAGCATCAAGGTTAGATTGTCCTATATTCACAGCCATTAGAGATAGTAGATTAATACATCACAAAGATTCATAATTAGCTATGATTCAAATGAACATTTGCAATGATCCCATATGTGTTAATTGTTGTCCAACCCATTCAGTAGACCTAAATGACCCTCGGATTTTAGGTACTTTATTGCCACATATTCATCTTTCTATTATTCAATATAATTAAAGGTGCAATTCTGTGAGCTTTCAAGAACTTTTGCTACGACTTATAGATTGTATTTCAAATTATTACCATCCCAACTTAATCTTAAATGTATATTAAAACCTAATTTGCATGAAAAAAATGTTATTAAAAGCTCAGTCAGATACTGTTACTACTTTTACTTGAAAGTTACTAAAATGGAATGAAATTTCTGGCCACCAGGAATTTATTATTCAAAATACTGGGCCACTAAGAAATTTTGCTCAAAAATATGTTCAACAAATAATAGAAGAACCCGATGGTAGAGTATTAATAAGATTTAGTTCAAGCCGAGAAGAAGGTTAGATTTTGAAAAAATGTTGAACTTCCTCAATCTCCACATTCCATGCCTTCTAAGTCTTCTACTTGTGATCATTTAAAAGATAACCGAGTAAAAGATTATCGAAAAAATTGTTATAAGGTCTAATCACTGAGCCAATAGATGACGCTTCTTCTTCAATTGGCTCACCAAGATATTCGACTATACAACCCCCAATATTTTCTTCAATCAATGTTATTTCAAAACCTTTTGAAATCCCTAAACATTTTTTGAGGTAAAATATGACTTCAAAAGAGAATTAGGTCAAAAGAGAATGATTTCTTTCACACTTTGACCTAAATGGTTAATCATTCATAAGACAAAAGTAATATTAATTCATAGAAAGACATAAAGTTAATGTTCCCTTCTTTAATTGGTTGGAGACATTTTTCTGATGGGTCATACTGATGCTAAATAATTTCATTTGATATGTTACATTGATGTCCTGGGGACCTGTCTTGAATAGTGAACATGCATAATTCAGTTAACCATAATTGCCTTTAATGAGCATATAGGAATCATCAAAGCAATAAAAGGATTGCAATTATGCAAGGTTACTGGTTAATGTGTTAAGATCACTGTTCATTTACGCTCATCAAAGGCAATTACTGCTCAAAGCAATAGTACAAGCTGATTAATCCAGATAGCTTAATAGGATATCACTATGATTCATCAAAACAAATAATTCAACATGTCAGCATCAGCATGATCCATCGAAACAATAATTCAAGATCAGTCCAAAGTACATTATTGTACAATACTGTTTCACTTTTGATATGGTTGTAGCCTAAGTTCAAAAATAAGCACCAATACTTCAAGATTGGCTCAAAGATTGTCGGCAAACATTATCAAGATGAAGATTCAACTTTTATCATTGAATGTTTACCATTCTCTGTTCATCATTTATTTTCATATTATATTCTATAAATAGGTTCTCCTTAGTGCTGTATCAAACACTATAAAATTCACACGAAAAAAAATATCGTATCGCATAATACACACACTCACACTTACTCTTACAATCCTCCTTCCCCTTACACTCTCTCAGGCTTTCTCCGCTCCTTTATACTCCATTACCAAGAGCCTCAATTCAATCCTTGTCCAAAGTTTTATTCAAATAAATATTAGTTTTTATTCGCTCATATATTCGTTTAAATTATTAATTCAAAATTACACTTTACATAAATCATTTGACACATTGCTACCTCCGAATTAGAGCCGCATTTAGACCCTTACCCATACCCGCCGAGGTCGATCGCAGCCTTGATTGGTATCAGAGCCAGGTTTGCATATTTAGTTAGTGTATAGCCGTTGCTATCGTTGGTCAGCTATTGTTCACCCCAGGCAGGTCCGTTGATTAATTGTGTGTTCGGTGGCCCTGATGTGTTGGTCAAAGTGGTCCCAGCAGAATGTGCATGACTCTTAGCGTCGTGTCCAAATGTAACTCAGATGACCCATTGGTTTAGCGATTGTCTTAGTTTAGGTAGTGTCAAGAAATCAAATGTGGTTAATAGCAAGGGAGTTAGTTGTCAAGATTATTTGTCCAATTAGAAAATTGCTAAACAAAAGACAGAAATGGTAAGTTTAATTTTCATATTGCTCTATCAATAAACGGTCATGAACAAACATTTAGTTTAGATGATGAATTTCAAACCATTAAAGTACTTTCTAAAATTGCTATTGAAAAATATAAAAAAAATTATAGATATATTCATTTTGGTGTGACTCAGGCTGCACTCCAACCTTTAACAGCATCAAGGTTAGATTGTCGTATAGAGATGGTAGATTAATATATTTCAAAGATTTATCATTAGCGATGATTCAAACAAACACTTGCAATGGTCCCATATATGTTAATTGTTGTCCAACTTATTTAGTGGACCTAAATGACCCGCGGATTTTAGATACTTTATTGTCAGATATTCATCTTCCTATTATTGAAAATAATTTAAAGGTCCTATTTTGTGAGCTTTCAAGAACTTTTTCTACGACTTATAGAGTGTATTTCAAATTATTATTATCCCAGCTTAATCTTAAATGTACATTAAAACCTAGTTTGGATGAAAAAATGTTATTAAAAGCTTAGTCAAATGCTGTTACTACTTTCACTCGAAAGTTACTAAAATGGAATGAAATTTCTATTCACCAAGAATTTATTATTCAAAATACTAGGCCACCAAGAAATATTGCTTAAAGGAATGTTTGACAAATAATAGAAGAACCCGATGGTAGAGTATTAAAAAGACCTAGATCAAGCCGGGAAAAAGGTTCATCTTCAAGATTTTCTGAAAATGTTGAACTTCCTTGATCTTTACATTCTATGCCTTCTAAGTCTTCTACTTGTGGTTATTTCAAAGGCAGCCGAGTAAAAGATTCTCAAAAAAGTTGTTATAAAGCTCTAATCACTGAGCTAATAGATGAAGCTTCCCCTTCGACTAGTTCACCTGGATATTTGGTTATGCAACCTCCACTATTTTCTTCAGTCAATGTTATTTCAAAACCTTGGGAAATCCCTTAAGATTGTTTGAGGCAAAATTTGACTTAAAAACAGAATTAGGTCAAAAGAGCATGATTTCTTTCACACTTTGATCTAAATGGTTAATCATTCATAAGACAAAAGTGATATTCATTCACAGAAAGACATAAAGTTAATGTTTCCTTCTTTAATTGGTTGGCAACATTGTTCTAATGGGTCATACTGATTCATAAGTTACATTGATATCCTGGGGAGCTGTCTTGAATAGTGAACATGCATAATTCTATTGACCATAATTGCCTTTGATGAGCATATAAGAATCATCAAAGCAATCAAACGATTGCAATTATGCCAGGTTACAGGTTAACATGTCAAGATCACTATTCATTTATGCTCATCAAAGGAAATTACTGCTCAAGGTAATAGTGCAAGGTCATTAGTCCAGACAGCTTATCAAGATATCACTATAACTCATCAAAACAAATAGTTTAACATGTCAGCATCAGCATGATCCATAAGAACAATAATTCAACATCAGTCCAAAGTACATTATTGTACAATACTATTTCACTTTTAACATGGTTGCCGCCCAAGTTCAAAAATAAGCAGCAATACTTCAAGACTGTCTCAAAGATTGTTGGCAGACATTATAAAGATCAAGATTTAGTTCTTATCATTAAATCTTTACCATTCTCTTTTCAACATTTATTTTCATATTGTATTCTACAAATAGGTACTCCTTTGTGCTGCATCAAACACTGCAAAATTCACATGGTAAAAAATTTCATACAGCATAATTCACACATTCACACTCATTCTTATAATCCTCCTTTCCCTTAAACTCTCTCAAGCTTTTTCCACTCCTTTATAGTCCATTACTAAGAGTGTCAATTCAATCCTTTTCCAAATTTTTATTCTAATAATTGTAAGTTTTTATTCGCCCATTTATTCGTTTAAATGATCAATTCAAAATTACACCTTACATAGGTAAATTTGACACTTTGCTGCCTTCAAATTAGAGCCGTATTTAGACCTTTACCCATGCCCACCTAGGTCGATTGTAGCCTTGATTGGTATTAGAGCCAAGTTTGCATATTTAGTTAGTGTATAGCCGTTGCTATCGTTGTTCAGCTATTGTTCACTCCAGGTAGGTCCGTTGATCAATCGTGTGGTTGGTGGCCCTGATGTGGTGATCAAAGTGGTCCCGACAGAATGTGCATGACTCTTAGCTAAGTCTCCAAACATAACTCAGATGACCCCTTGGTTTAGTGATCGTCTTAGTTTAGGTAGTGTGAAGAAATCTATTGTGGTCATTAGTGAGGGAGTTAGTTGTCAAGATTATTTTTCAAAGTGGAAAATTACTAAACAAAAAGTAGAAATGGTAAGTGTGATTTCAATATTGCTTTATCAATGAAAGGCCAGGAAGAAACATTTAGTTTAGATGAAGAATTTCAAACCATTAACTTGCTTTCTAAAATTACTACTGAAAAATACAAAAAGAAATATAGATATATTCATTTTGCTGTGACACAGGCTGCACTCTAACCTTTAATAGCATCAAGATTAGATTGTCCCATATTCACGACCATTAGAGAGAGTAGATTAATACATCAAAAAGATTCTTTGTTAGCTATTATTCAAACGAACATTTGCAATGGTCCCATATATGTTAGTTGTTGTCCAACTTATTCAGTAGACCTAAATTACTCTCGGATTTGAGATACTTTATTATCACATATTCATCTTCCTATTCTTCAAAATAATTTAAAGGTCCAATTTCGTGAGCTTCCAAGAACATTTGCTATGAGTTATATAGTGTACTTCAAATTATTATCATCCCAACTTAATCTTAAATGTACATAAAACCTACTTTGGATGAAAAAATGTTATTAAAAGCTCAGTGAGATACTGTTACTACTATTACTCGAAATTCACTAAAGTGAAATGAAATTTCTATTCGCCAAGAATTTCTTATTCAAAATACTAGGCCACCAAGAAATATTGCTCAAAAGAATGTTCAACAAATAATAGAAGAACCTGATGATAGAGTATTAATAAAATTTAGTTCAAGTCGAGAAAAAGGTTCATCTTCAAGATTTTCTGAAAATGTTGAACTTCCTCCTTCTTCACATTCCATGCCTTCTAAGTTTGTACTTGTGGTTATTTAAAAGATAACCGAGTAAAAGAGTCTCAAAAAATTTGTTATAAAGCTTTAATTACTGAGCCAACAGATGAAGCTTCTTCTTCAATTGGTTCACCAAGATATTCGACGGTGCGACCTCCAACATTTTCTTCAATCAATGTTATTTCAAAGCCTTTTGAAATCAGTAGAGATTGTTTAAGCAAAATTTCACTTCAAAAGAGAATTTGGTCAAAAGAGAATGGTTGCTTTCACACTTTGATCAGAATGGTCAATCATTCATAAGACAAAAGTGATATTCATGCATGGAAAGACATAAAGTTAATGTTCCCTTCTTTAGTTGGTTGGCAACATTGTTCTGATGGGTCATACTGATGCTGACATGCTGAATAATTTATTTTGATGAATTATGTTGATATCGCGGGGAGCTGTCTTGAATAGTAAACCTGCATAATTCTGTTGACCATAATTGCCTTTGATTAGTATGTAGGAATCATCAAAGCAATCAAAGGATTGCAATTATTTAAGGTTACTGGTTAACGTGTTAAGATCACTGTTCATTTGTGCTCATCGAAGACAATTGCTGCTCAAGGCAATAGTACAAAGTCATTGATCCAGGCAGCTTATCAGGACATCACTAGAACTCATCAAACCAAATAATTCAACATGTCCGCATCCGCGTGACCCATCAGAAAAATAATTTAAGATCAGTCCGAAGTATATTATTGTACAATGCTGTTTCACTTTCGACGTGGTTGCAGCCCAAGTTCAAAAATAAGTAGCAATACTTCAAGATTGTCTCAAAGATTGTTGGCAAACATTATCAAGATCAAGATTTAATTTTTATTATTGAATCTTTACCATTCTCTTTTCAGCATTTATTTTCATATTGTATTCTATAAATAGGTACTCTTTTATGTTGTATCAAACACTACAAAATTCACACAGTAAAAAATTTCATACAGCATAATACACACTTTCATACTCACTCTTGTAATCCTTCCTCCCTTTAAACTCTCTCAAGCTTTCTACACTCCTTTATACTCCATGACCAAGAGCCTTTATTCAATCCTTTTAAGAAGTTTTATTCAAATAAATGTAAGTTTTAATTTGCTCATTTATTCGTTTAAATTATCCATTCAAAATTACACTTTACATAAATTAATTTGACACTCTGCTGCTTTCAAATTAATCCCACATTTAGACACTTACACATACGCCCCTAGGTTAATCCTGGCCTCAATTGGTATCAGAGCCGATTTTGCATGTTTAGTTAGTCCATAGCCATTACTATCCTTGGTCAGTTATTTTTCAACCCAGGTAAGTTCATTGATCAACCACGTGTTAGATGGTCATAGTGCTCTCGGTAGAATGTGCATGAGTCTTAGCTAAGTGTCCAAATGTAACTCAGATGACATATTGGTTTAGCGATCATCTTAGTTTAGGTAGTGTGAGAAATCTAATATGGTTAATAGCAAGAGAGTTAGTTGTCAAGATTATTTTCCAAATTGGAAAATTGCGAAACAAAAGGTAGAAATGGCATGTTTAATTTCGATATTGCTCTATCAGTGAAAGATCATGAAGAAACATTCAGTCTAGATGAAGAATTTCAAATCATTAACTTACTTTCTAAAATTGCTATTGAAAAATACAAAAAGAAATATAGATATATTCGTTTTAGTGTGACTTATGCTGCACTCCAACCTTTAACAGCATCAAGGTTAGATTGTCCTACGTTCATGGCCTTTAGAGACAGTACATTAATACGTCACAAAGATTAATTATTGGCTATGATTCAAACAAACATTTGCAATGGTCCCATATATGTTTATTAATGTCCAACTTATTCAGTAAACCTAAATGACTCATGGATTTTAGATACTTTATTGTCAGATACTCACCCTCCTATTATTCAAAATAATTTAAATGTCGAACTCCATGAGCTTTCGAGAACTTTTGCTACGACTTATAGAGTGTATTTCAAATTATTATCATCCCTACCTAATCCTAACTGTATATTGAAACCTAGTTTGGATGAAAAAATGTTATTAAAAGCCCAATCAGATAATGTTACCACTTTCACTTGAAAGCTATAAAAATGGAATGAAATTTCTATTCACCAAGAATTTATTATTCAAAATACTAGGCCACCAAGAAGTATTGTTCCAAAGAATGTTCAACAAATAATAGAAGAGCACGATGGAAGAGTATTAATGAGGCTTAGTTCAAGCCGAGAAAAATGATCATCTTTAAGATTTTTTGAAAATATTAAACTTCCTCGACCTTAACATTCGAAGCCTTCTAAGTCCCCTGCTTGTGATTATTTAAAACATAACCAAGTAGGAGATTCTTAAAAAATTTATTATAAAGCTCCAATCACTGAGCCAATAGATGAAGCTTCTTCTTCAATTGGTTCACCAAGATATTCAACTATGCAACCTCCAATATTTTCTTCAATCAATGTTATTTCAAAGCCCTTTGAAATCAGTAAAGATTATTTAAGGTAAAATTTCAATTTAAAATAGAATTAGGTCAAAAGAGAATAGTTTCCTTTACACTTTGATCTGAATGGTCAATCATTCATAAGATAAAAGTGATATTCATTCATGGAAAGCCATAAAGTTAATGTTCCCTTCTTTAATTGGTGAGCAATATTGTTTTGATGGGTCATACTGATGTCGACATACTGAATAATTTATTTTGATGAGTTCCGTTGATATCCTAAGGAGCTATCTTGAATAGTGAACCTGCCTAATTATGTTGACCATAATTGCTTTGATAAGCATGTAAGAATCATCAAAGCAATAAATGGATTGCAATTATGCAAGGTTGCCAGTGAACGTGTCAAGAACACTGTTCATTTATGCTCATAAACGGCAATAACGGCTTAATACAATGCCATTATTCCATGTAGCTTATCAGGATATCATTATAACTCATCGAAACAAATAGTTCAACAAGTCAGCACCAGCGTGAATCATCAGAACAATAATTCAAGATCAGTCCAAAGTACAATATTGTATAATACTGTTTCACTTTTGATGTGGTTACAGCCCAAGTTCAAAAATAAGCAGCAGTACTTCAAGATTGTCTCAAAGATTATCGGCAGACATTATCTAGATCAAGATTCAATTTTTATTAATGAATCTTTACCATTCCCGAGTCAACAATTATTTTCATATTGCATTCTATAAATAGGTACTCCATAGTGTTGTGTCAAACACTATAAAATTCACACGGCAAAAAATTTCATACAGCATATTACACACACTCAAACTCACTCTTGTAATCCTTCCTCCCCTTAAAGTCTCTTAAGCTTTCTCCACTCCTTTATACTCGATTACCAAGAGGCTCAACTCAATCCTTATATGACGTTTTATTTAAATAAATGTGAGTTTTTATTCGGTTGTTTATTCGTTTGAATTATCAATTCAAAATTACACTTTCCATCAATCAAATTGACACTCTCCTGCCTTCGAATTAATCCCCATTTAGACCTTTACCATACCCGCCTAGGTCGATCCTAGCTTTGATTGGTATTAGAGTTGAGTTTGCATATTTAGTTAGTACATAGTTGTTGCCATCATTGATTAGCTATGGTTCAGCCCAGGTAAGTTCTTTCATCAACCGTATCTTAGGTGGTCCTGATGGGGTGGTCCTAGTGGTCCCGGTAGAATGCGCATGACTCTTAGCTATGTGTCGCAATGTAACCTAGATAACCTCTTGGTTTAGCGATCGTCTTAATTTAGGTAGTGTGAAGAAGTCTAATGTGGTTAATAGCAGGGGAGTTAGTTGTCAAGATTATTTTCCAAACTGGAAAATTGCTAAACAAAACATAGAAATGGTAAGTTTAACTTCGATATTGGTCTATCAATGCAAGATCATAAAGAAACATTTAGTTTAGATGAAGAATTTCAAACCATTAACTTCCTTTCTAGAATTGCTATTGAAAAATGCAAAAAGAAATGTAGATATATTCATTTTGGTGCGACTCAGGTTGCACTCCCAGCTTTGACAGCATCGAGCTATGATTCAAACGAACATTTGTAATGGTCCCACAAATGTTAATTGTTGTCCAATTTATTCAGTAGACCTAAATGACCCTCAGATTTTAGATACTTTATTGTCAGATACTCATCTCCCTCTTATTCAAAACAATTTAAAGGTCCAATTTCGTGAGCTTTCAAGAACTTTTGCTTTCAAGTTAATTCTAAATGCATATTAAAACCTAGTTTGGATGAAAAAATGTTATTAAAAACCCAATCAAATAAGGCTACCACTTTTACTCGAAAGTTATAAAAGTGGAATGAAATTTATGTTCACCAAGAATTATTACTCAAAATGCAAGACAACCATGAAATATTACTCAAAAGAATGTTCAACAAATAATAGAAGAGCCCGATGGTAGAGTATTAATAAGATTTAGTTTAAGCTGAGAAAAAGGTCTATCTTCAAGATTTTCTGAAAATGTTAAGCTTCCTTGATCTTCGTATTGCATGCCTTTTAAATCTTCTAATTAAGATTATTTAAAAGATAACCAAGTAGAAGATTCTCAAAAAATTTATTATAAACCTCCAGTCGCTGAGCCAATAGATGAAGCTTCTTCTTCAATGGGTTCACCAAGGTATTCAACTACGCAACCTCCAACATTTTCTTCAATCTATGTTATTGCAAAGCCATTTGAAATCAGTAAAGATTGTTCAAGGCAAAACTTCACCTCAAAAGAAAATTAGGTGAAAAGAGAATGGTTTCTTTCACATTTTGATTTGAATGGTCAATCATTCATAAGACAAAAGTCATATGCATTCATAAAAAGATATAAAGTTAATGTTCCCTTCATTAATTGGTGGGCAATATTGTTCTGATGGGTCATACTGATGTGGACATGCTAAATAATTTGTTTTGATGAGTTACGTTTATATCCTGAGGAGCTATACTGAATAGTGAACCTGTATAATTCCATTGACAATAATTGCATTTGATGAGCATATAGGAATCATCAAAGCAATCAAAGGAATGCAACTATGCAATGTCACTAGTGAACGTGTGAAAATCACTGTTCATTTATGCTCATAAAAGGCCATCACCAATCAAGGCAATAATACAAGGTGATTATTTGAGATAGCTTATTAGGATATCACTATAACTCATCAAAACAAATAATTCAACATGTCAGCATCAGCGTGACCCATCAGAACAGTAATTTAAGATCAGTCCAAAGTGTATTATTGTATAGTATTGTTTTACTTTTGATGTGGTTACCGTCCAAGTTCGAAAAGAAGCAACAATAACTCAAGATTGCCTCAATGATTGCCGACAGACATTATCAAGATCAAGATTGAATTTTTATCGTTGAATCTTTTCCATTCTTGTGTCCACAATTATTTTCATATTGTATTCCATAAGTAGGTACTTCTTAGCAATGTATCAATCATTGCAAAATTCACATGGCAAAAAATTTCATTCAGCATAATACGCACACTCGCACTCACTCTTGTAATCCCCCATCCCATTAAACTCTAAAAAGCTTTCCCCACTCCTTTGTATTCCATTATTAAGAGCCTCAATTCAATCCTTGTACAAAGTTTTATTCAGATAAAAGTAAGTTTTTATTGGCTCCTTTATTTGTTTAAATTATCAATTCAAAATTACACTTTAGATAAATCAATTTGACACTTTGCTGCCTTCGAATTAATTCCACATTTAAGCCCTTACCTATACCCGCCTTGCTCGATCCTAGCCATGATTGTTATCTGAGCTGAGTTTGCATATTTAGTTAGCGTATAGCAGTTGCCATTGTTGGTCGCTATTGTTAACCCCAGGTAAGTTTGTTCATCAACCGTGTGTTAGGTGGTCCCGACGGGGCGGTCTAATGATCTCAGTAAAATGTGCATGACTCTTAGCTAAGTGTCCAAACGTAACTCAAATGACCCTTTGGTTCAGCGATCATCTTCGTTGAGGTGGTGTGAAGAAATCTAATGTGGTTAATAGCAAGGGAGTTAGTTGTCAAAAATATTTTTCCAACTGAAAAATTGCTAAACAAAAGGTAGAAATGGTAAGTTTAATTTTGATATTGCTCTATCAATGAAAGATCATGAAGAAACATTTAGTTTAGATGAAGAATTTCAAACCATTAACTTACTTTCTAAAATTGCAATAGAAAAATACAAAAAGAAATTTAGATATATTCATTTTTCATGCGACTCAGGCTGCACTCCAACCTTTAGTACCATCAAGGTATGATTGTCCTATATTTATAGCCTTTAGAAACAGTAGATTAATACATCACAAAGATTAATTATTGGCCGTGATTTAAACGAACATTTGCAATGGTCCCGTATATGTTAGTTGTTGTCTAACTTATTCAGTAGACCTTAATGACTCTCGGATTTTAGATACTTTATTGTCAGATATTCATGTTCCTATTATTCAAAATAATTTAAAGGTCCAATTTCGCTGGCTTTCAAGAACTTTTGCTAGGAGTTATAAAATGTATTTCAAATTATTATCATCCCAACTTAATCTTAAATGTATATTAAAACCTAGTTTGGATGAAAAAAGTTACTAAAAGCTCAATCAAATACTGTTACTACTTTTACTCGAAAGTTAATAAAATGGAATGAAATTTCTATTCGCCAAGAATTTATTATTCAAAGTACTAGGCCACCAAGAAATATTGTGCCCAAAAGAATCTTCGAAAATAATAAAAGAACTCGATGGTAGAGTATTAATAAAATTTAGTTCAAGCCGAAAAAAAGGTTCAACTTCAAGATTTTCTGAAAATGTTGAACTTCCTCGATCTTCACATTCCATGTCTTCTAAGTCTTCTACTTGTGATTATTTAAAAGATAATCGAGTAAAAGGTTCTCAAAAAATTTATCATAAAGTTCAATCATTGAGCCAATAGATGAAGCTTCTTCTTCAATTGGTTCACGAAGATATTCAACTATGTAACCTCCAACATTTTCTTCAATCAATATTATTTCAAAGCCATTTGAAATCAGTGAAGACTATTTAGGGCAAAATTTCACTTCAAAAGAGAATTAGATCGAAAGAGAATGGTTTCTTTCACACTTTGATATGAATAGTCAATTAGTCATAAGATAAAAGTGATATTCATTCATAGAAAGACATAAAGTTAATGTTCCCTTCTTTAATTGGTGGGCAACATTGTTTTGATGGTCATATTGATGCTGACATGCTGAATAATTTTTATCCGGATAAGCCGCAATACTTTAAGATTGTCGGCAGATATTATCTAGATCAAGATTCAATTTTTATTATTGAATATTTACCATTCTCGTGTCAAAAATTATTTTCATATTGTATTTCATAAATAGGTACTCCATAGTGTTGTATGAAACACTCCAAAATTCACAGGGCAAAAAATTTCATATAGCATAATACACACACTCATAGTCACTCCTGTAATCCTCCCTCCCCTTAAAGTCTCTAAAGCTTTTCCCACTCCTTAATACTCCATTACCAAGAGGCTCAATTCTATCCTTGTACAAAGTTTCATTCAAATAAATGTAAGCTTTTATTCGCTTGTTTATTTGTTTAAATTATCAATTCAAAATTACACTTTATATAAATCAATTTGGCACTCTGGTGCCTTCGAATTAATCTCACATTTAGACACTTACCCATACCCACCTAGGTCGATCCTAGCCTCGATTGGAATTAGGGTCGAGTTTGCATATTTTGTTAGTGTATATCGTTGGTTAACTATTGCTCAGCCCAGGTAAGTCCGTTGATCAACCGTATGTTAGGTGGTCCCCATGGGGTGGTCCAAGTGGTCCCGGCCGAATGTACATGACTTTTAGCTAAGTGCCACAATGTAACTCAGATGACCTCTTGGTTTAGCAATCGTCTTAGTTTATGTAGTGTGAAGAAGTCTAATGTGGTTAACAGCAAGGGAGTTAGTTGTGAAGATCATTTTTCAAATTGCAAAATTCCTAAACTAAAGGTTGAAATGGTAAGTTTAATTTCGATAGTGCTCTGTCAATGCAAGATCGTGAAGAAACATTTAGTTTAGATAAAGAATTTCAAACCTTTAACTCACATTCTAAAATTGCTACTGAAAATTACAAAGAGAAATATAGATATATTCATTTTGGTGTGACTCAGGTTGCACTCTAACCTTTGACAGCATCAAGGTTAGATTGTTCGATATTCACGTCCTTTAGAGGCAGTAGATTAATATGCCAAAAAGATTCATTATTAGCTATGATTCTGACAAACATTTGCAATGGTCCCATATACGTTAATTGTTGTCAAATTTATTTGGTAGACCTAAATGACCCTCGAATTTTGGATACTTTATTGTTAGATACTCATCTTCCCACTATTCAAAATAATTTAAAGGTCGAATTTCGTGATCTTTTAAGAACTTTTGCTATGACTTATAGAGTTTATTTCCAATTATTATCATCCCAACTTAATGCTAAATGCATATTAAAACCTAGTCTGGATGAAAAATTTTTTATTAAAAGCCCAATCAGATTATGTCACCACTTTTACTCAAAAGTTATCAAAATAGAATGAAATTTCTATTCATAAAGAATTTATTATTCAAAATACTAGGCCACCAAGAAATATTGCTTAGAAGAATGTTCAACAAATAATAGAAGAGCACGATGGTAGAGTATTAATAAGATTTAGTTTAAGCCGAGAAAAAGGTTTATTTTAAGATTTTCTGAATATATTAAACTTCCTCGATCTTCACATTTCATGCCTTCTAAGTCTTCTACTTGTGATTATTTAACAGTTAACCGAGTGGAAGATTCTCAAAAAATTTATTATAAAGCTCCAATCGCTGAGCCAATGGATGAAGCTTCTTCTTCAATTGGTTCACATTGATATTCAAGTATAGAACCTCCAACATTTTCTTCAATCAATGTTATCTTAAAGCCATTTGAAATTAGTAAAGATTATTTAGGGTAAAATTTCAATTCAAAAGAGAATTAGATCAAAAGAGAATGGTTTCTTTCACACTTTGATCTGAATGGTCAATCATTCCTAAGACAAAAGTGATATTCATTCATAGAAAGACATAAAGTTAATGTTCCCTTCTTTAATTGGTGGGTGATATTGTTCTGATGGGTCATACTTATGCTGGCATGCTGAATAATTTGTTTGCACGAGTTACGTTGATATCCTGAGGAGCTGTCTTGAATAGTGAACCTGCCTAATTCTGTTGACCATAATTGCCTTTGATGAGCATATAGGAATCATCAAAGCAATCGAAGGATTGCAACCATGCAAGGTTACTGGTTAACGTGTCAAGATCAGTGTTCATTTATGCTCATCAAAGACAATTACTGCTCAAGGCAATAATACAAGGTCATTATTCCAAGCAGCTTATCAGGATACCACTATAACGTATGAAAACAAATAATTCAACGTACTAGCACCTGTGTGACGCATCAGAACAATAATTCAAGGTCAGTTCACAGTACATTATTGTACAATACTCATTCACTTTTGACGTGGTTATAGCCCGAGTTCAAAAATAAGCAGCAATACTTTGAGATTGTCTCAAAGATTGTCGGTAGACAATATCAAGATCAAGAGTCAATTTTTATTATTGAATCTTTACTTTTCTCATGTCAACAACTATTTTGATATTGTATTTTATAAGTAGGTGCTCGTTAGAGTTGTATTAAGTACTGCAAAATTCACGTGGTAAAAAATTTCATGCAGCGTAATACACAGACTCACACTCACTCTTGTAATCCTCCCTTCCCTTAGAGTCTCTCAAGCTTTCTACACTCCTTTATATCCCATTACCAAGAGGCTCAACTCGATCCTTGTACGAAGTTTTATTCAAATAAATGAAAGTTTTTATTTGCTTATTGATTCATTTAAACTATCAATTCAAAATTATACTCTGCATAAATCAATTTAACACTCTGCTGCCTTTGAATTAATCCCACATTTAGATCCTTACCCATACCCGCCTAGGTCGATCCTTGCATCAATTGGCATCAGAGTTGAGTTTGAATATTTAGTCAGTGTATAGCTATTGCTATCGTTGGTTAGCCATTGTTCAGCCCAGGTAAGTCTGTTGATCAACCATATGTTAGGTGGTCCCACTGGGGTGGTCCTAGTAGTCCCGATAAAATGTGCATGACTCTTAGCTAAGTGTCACAATGTAACCTAGATGACCTGTTGGTTTAGCAATTGTCTTAGTTTAGGTAGTCTGAAGAAGTCTAATGTGGTAAATAGTAAGGGAGTTAGTTGTCAATATTGCTTTTCAAATTGGAAAATTGCTGATCAAAAGGTAGACATGGTAGGTTTAATTTCCATGGTACTCTATCAATGCCAGATTCTTAAGAAACATTCAGTTTAGATGAAAAATTTCAAACTATTAACTTACTGTCTAAGATTGCTATTGAAAAATACAAAGACAAATATAAATATATTCGTTTTGGTGTGATTCAGGCTGCACTCCAACCTATAATAGCATCAGGGTTAGATTGTCCTATATTCACATCCTTTCGAGATACTAGATTAATACGTCACAAAGATTCATTATTAGCTATGATTGAAACGAACATTTGCAATGGACCCATATATGTTTATTGTCGTCCAACTTATTTAGTAGACCTAAATGAACCTCGAATTTTAGATGCTTCATTATCAGAGAGTCATCTTCTTATTATTCAAAATAATTTAAAGGTCGAATTTCATGAGTTTTTAAGAACTTTTCTATGACTTATAGAGCATATTTCAAATTATTATCATCCCAACTTAATCCTAAATGTATACTAAAACCTAGTTTGGAGAAAAAAATGTTATTAAAAGCCCAATTAGATAATGTTACCACTTTTACGCAAAAGTTGTAAAAATGTAATGAAATTTCTGTTAACCAAGAATTTATTATTCAAAACACTAGGCCACCAAGAACTATTGGTTAAAAGAATGGTCAACAAATAATAGAAGGACCCGACGGTAGAGTATTAATAAGATTTAGTTCAAGCCGAGAAAAATGTTCGTCTTTAAGATTTTTTGAAAATATTAAACTTTCTTGATCTTCACATTCCACGCCTTCTAAGTCTTTTGCTTGTGATTATTTAAAAGATAACCAAGTAGAAGATTATCAAAAAACTTATTATAAAGCTCCAATTGCTGAGCCAATGGAGGAAGCTTCTTCTTCAATTGGTTTACAAAGATATTCAACTCTGTAACATCCAACATTTTCTTCAATCAATGTTGTTTCAAAGCCATTTGAAATCAGTGAAGATTACTATGGCAAGATTTCAATTCAAAAGAGAATTAGGTTAAAAGAGAATGGTTTTTTTCACACTTTGATATGAATGATCAATCATTCATAAGACAAAAGTGATATTCATTCATGGAAGGACATAAAGTTAATGTTCCCTTCTTTAATTAGTGGGGAATATTATTCTGATGGGTCATACTAATGCTAACATGCTGAATAATTTGTTTTGATAAGTTATGTTGATATCTTGAGGAGCTGTCTTCAATAGTGAACCTGCATAATTTCATTGGCCATAATTGCCTTTGATGAGCATAATGGATTCATCAAAGCAATCAAAGGATTGCAATTATGCAAGGTTATTGCTTAATGTGTCAAAATCACTGTTCATTTATGCTCATTAAAGGCATTTGCTACTCAAGGCAATAATAGAAGGTCATTATTCCAGATAGCTTATCAGGATATCAGTATAACTCATAAAAACAAATAATTCAACATGTCAGCATCAGCGGACCCATTAGAACAATAATTCAAGATCAGTCCAAAGTAGATTATTGTGCAATACTGTTTCACTTTTGACATGGTTGCAGCCTAAGTTCAAAAATAAGTAGCAATACTCTAAGATAGTTTCAAACATTATTGGCAGCCATTATTAAGATCAGGATTCAATTTTTATCATTGAATCTTTACCATTCTCATGTCAACAATTTTTTCATATTATATTCTATAAATAGGCATTCCTTAGTGCTGTATCAAACACTATAAAATTCACTAGCAAAAAATTTCATACGGCATAATACACATACTCACATTCACTCTTGCAATCCTACCACCCCTTAGACTTTCTCAAGCTTTCTCCACTCCTTTATACTCCATTACTAAGAGCCTCAACTCAATCCTTGCACAAAGTTTTATTCAAATAAATGTAAGTTTTTATTCGTTCATTTATTCGTTTAAATTATCAATTCAAAATTAAACTTTACACAAATCAATCTGACACTTTGCTGCCTTCGAATTAAACCCAAATAACCCATACCTGCCTAGGTCGATCCTAGCCTCGATTGGTATCTGAGCCGAGTTTACATATTTAGTTAGTGCATGGCCGTTGCTGTCATTGGTCAGCTGTTGTTCAGCCAAGTAAGTTCGTTGATCAACCGTGTGTTAGGTGGTATCGATGGGGTGATCCCAGTGGTCCCAATAGAATGTGCATGACTCTTAGCTGAGCATTCAAACGTAACTCAGATGACCCCTTGGTTTAGCAATCATCCTAGTTTAGGTAGTGTGAAGAAGCGTAATATGGTTAATAGCATGGGAGTTAGTTGTCAAGATTATTTTTCAAATTAGAAAATTTCTGACCAAAAGGTAGAAATGGTAAGTTTAGTTTCGATATTGTTCTATCAATGAAAGATCGTGAAGAAACATTTAGTTTAGATGAAGAATTTCAAACCATTAACTTGCTTTCTATAATTGCTATTAAAAAATATAAAAAGAAATATAGATATATTCACTTTGGTGCGACTGAAGCTGCACTCCAACCTTCAACAGCATCAAGGTTAGATTGTTTTCTACTCACGGCCTATAGAGACAGTACATAAATACGCCACAAAGATTCATTATTGGCTATGATTGAAATAAACATTTGCAATGGTCCCATATATGTTAATTGTTGTCTGATTTATTCAGTAGATCTAAATGACCCTTTGATTTTCGATACTTTATTGTCAAGTATTCATCTTCCTATTATTCAAAGTAATTTAAAGGTCGAATTTCATGAGCTTTCAAGAACTTTTGCTGTGACTTATAGACTATATTTAAAATTATTATCATCCCAACTTAATCCTAAATGTATATTAAAACCTAGTTTGGATGAAAAAATGTTATTAAAAGCCCAATCAGATAATGTTACTACTTTTACTCAAAAGTTATTAAAATTAAATGAAATTTTTATTCACCAAGAATTTATTATTCAAAATACTAGGCCACAAAGAAATGTTGCTCAAAAGAATGTTCCACAAATAATAGAAGAGCCCGATGGTAGAGTATTAATAAGATTTAGTTTAAGCACAGAAAAAGGTTCATCTTTAATATTTTCTGAAAATGTCAAACTTCCTCGATATTCACATTCCATGCCTTCTAAGTCTTCTACTTGTGTTTATTTAAAAGATAACCAAGTAAAAGATTCTCAAAAAATTTATTACAAAGCTTCAATCGCTGAGCCAACAGATGAAGCTTCTTCTTCAATTGGTTCACCAAGATATTCAACTATGCATCCTCCAATATTTTCTTCAATCAATGTTATTGCAAAGCCATTTGAAATCAGTAAAGATGATTTAAGGAAAAATTTCAATTTAAAAGAGAATTAGGCCAAAAGAGCATGGTTTCTTTCACACTTTGATCTGAATGGTCAATCATTCGTAAGCCAAAAGTGATATTCATTCATGGAAAGACATAAAGTTAATTTTACCTTCTTTAATTAGTGGGTTCAAAATATCTATAAGCTTGTGATTGACTTTGAAATGCATATGGGATTGATGAGCATATTTTAAGACACATGTTATGTGTTTATAGTTAGCATGTGAACTTTTGTGTTAAGGTTGTTTTGATGTGTGTGCCAATTGTGGTTATGGGCGGTACGTTAGGTTGCTTAGTAGATTTTGCTTTCTTTTGGGCTCTAGTGAGGACTATGAGCCCAAAGGACATGATTGGTATGGGACAATCATGTTAGTTTAGAGAATAGAATAACAGCACAGTTTGTTTAAGGACTTAAGTGAAAATGAGTGTCCTTGAATCGTACCTGGTATGGGATAGGTACGACTAAGTTAATCTAATTGTCCACCTCATAACATAATCATGTGTGTGTGTGGTTGTAATACTTGTGAACATGCTGGATATGAAAAATGTAAGTATATTTTGATCCTGGAAGCATATGTATGTTCTCTTATCGTTCACTATATGTTGGATGATATGTTATGTTTTTATGTCATAAGATACGTGTGCTATGTGGATTATGTGTTAACCGGTTAATGTGTAAAGTGTAACAGCGGGGAAGATAAGGGTTAGTCACTGGGCTCGGGGAGCTCATGACCTCACCATTTTTAAGGTTTTGAAAGCTAAAGGAGGCGTCAGGAGCAACACAGGGCTAGGATTAGACACATTTTTTTTAGAGCAGAGTTGGGAATGCAGGCCTCGTTCTATGTTTATGCTATGATTATACTTAGTCAACTTTGTTTGTATTTTGGGTTTGTATATGTGTAAGAACATTATGGATATGGTTTAAGTATGTATGTAATGCATGATTTTAGAATAACGCCATCCATCCTCAATTGGATTTCGATCAGAGCTTCCACTGCTATTGGCTATCAGCAGGTTAATTATGACTAATAAGTTCATAGGGGCCTTGTGGGCGCACCTAACTGGGCGTCCAAGGCGGTGATGCGCCCGCCCCCTTCGGGCGGGGTGCTGCAGAAGTGGTATAAGAGCCATAATCCTACGAGCTTTGACTGGTAGGCTTGTATGCGCATGTGATTGACTGTTTGTTTCATGGTGTGCGATTGTGTGAATTATGTGTGTTTTACTCGAATGCCAAGTTTATGTGATTTACATAAGGGCTTTGTGCGACATGGATGGAACTTGAGAATAGAAAATTGGTGATGGTAAGTTTCGAGGATGAAACTTCTTTTAAGAGGGGAAGGATGTAACACCCGAAATTTTGTTACTTATTTTGAATTATGTATGCGTTTTCTTTTATTTTAGGCACATGTGTGTTTTACGTTGTTATGATTATTAGGTTATGGGGAGTAATTAGAAAGCATGTCTTATTTAGTTGTAAGTGTAGCCCAAAAAAAAAAGGAATTAAAGGAGTCGTTACAAGGGAGGATTTGACTCAAAAAACAAGGAGAAAGGAAAATTGAAAACGGGAAGGGGAATTGTTACACGTGATAAATAAAACAAAAGGAGGTAGGGGTTTCTTTCTTTCTTTGTTTTTCAATTCATGACACACACAAACGCACAAAGAGAAAGAGAACACAGCACACGACGCAGAGGAGAAGAGAAGAAGAAGAGGAGCAGAAGAAGAAGAAGAAGAGGAGCGGGAAGAGAAGAAAAGGAATTCGGTCTTGATTTCGATTTGCTAGCTAAGGTGAGTAATTTTTGCCTTTTCCACTCTTAAAAATGTATTAGGGAAAGAAGAATTCGAAAATCTGGGGTTCAAGTATGAGAAATCAATTGAGAATTGAAGCCTTGAATTTGATGTTTTACAGTTTAGTAGATTAGAACCCTAAATTCATTTGTTAGAAACTCACCTTTTTGAGTTGTATGTTTAATTGTGATTTTTGGATTGATTGGGTGTTGTGGATTGATGGGTATGTTGTGAATTCATCCAAACATATGCTAAACTATGAATTTTTGAATTAATGATTGGTATTGGATGAACAAGAGTGCAGAAAAATAGATGTTGCATATTTGGATTTTGCACACAACCTTCCACTCTTTGATTTTTTGGAAATTAGTAGCTACACGAAAATTCCTGAACATTTTACTGTAGGTTTCCTGTGTTGTTGGGCAATTTCAGGTAAAGTTTCATGAATTTTAGATGCTTATTTTAGAAGTTATGAAGTTTTTATTGAATCTGCCCTGTAAATTTATGCTGAAATTCGGTTAATGTTTTGATTATTGTGAGCCATTGGGTTGGCGAAAAATTATGACATTTTTACTGTAGAATATTTATGTTATTTGGCAATTTTGTGTGAAGTTTCATAAATATTTGATATGTGCTTTGTGAGTTATGAATTTTCGATGGAACTACCCTATTTTAGTGCCCATAGTTCGGTTGTTGTCTGAATTTTCTGGTAATTATCGGCTTGGTATAAAATTGTGAAAATTTTAACATAGATTATTTATGATATTTGTAAATTTTAGGTTATTTATGATATTTGTAAATTTTCTGGAAAGTTCTATGAACTTTGGAGATGTACTTCATAGGTTGTGAATTTCTGATTGAAATTGTGTTGTTTAAAGCATAATTCTTGGTACTGTTTCGTTTATTATGGAGGACTGGCTCAGTATAAAATTATGAAACAATTATAGTGAATGCATGGTGTTATTTGGTAATTGTCTGCCAATTTTGTTCATATTGGATGTGTATCCTTTGAGTTACGAATTTTTGAGTGAAATGTTATGTTTGGTGTAATGATGGATTATTCGTACGCATAAATTAAATAATCATCACGTTTGTGATGATTTCACGCATTATAATAGGAAATGTGGTTATGATTTATTGAAAACTTGTGAAAAGCATTTTGAATGGAATTATGCTTTGGTTTGATTACGTTTTGTTCAAATTGTGGGATTGAATTTCTTTGAAAATAAAAATGTGATGATATGATTTCATTAAGTTACATTTTTGGGGAAAGAGGTTCATGTCTTGCTTTAGACTATTACAGAGCGTTCTAGAGCTATGGGCATAGAAGTAGTTGTCTTTGTGTTTGGAGCTGTGTGAGTCGTTGGTTGGTACCTTGAGTGGGCACTACTCGGTCCGCCAATTGACTCTTTAGTTTGTGTTATGTGGGAGCTGTATGGGTCCCTAGTAATCCAGGATGTGAATGTTAGTCATTAGTTTGTGATTTGAGGACCTCTACGTACTCTAGAGCGTTGGATCCCTGGTTGGTACTTTGAGTGGGTATTGCCCGGTCCGTCAGGATGTGTTTGCGACCCTTATGTTTTGTGATAGTTCTTTGTGTGAGTCATGAGTTGACTTCGCCTAAACTAAAAGTTTTGCATTCAGTTTAGAATATATGATGTGTTGTGTAATTGGTTTTGGCTTGGACTTGGATTTTGGATGTGATATGGAATTGGGTTTCATTTGCATTTGAAATTTGGATAAGTTATGAAATCAACTTTGATCTTAGTTTTGGATTTTGGATTTGGTTTTAGATTTGAAGGGTCATTCAAAATATCTACAAGCTTGTGATTGACTTTGAAATGCATGTGGGATTGATGAGCATGTTTTAAGACACATGTTATGTGTTTATGGTTAGTATGTGATCTTTTGTGTTAAGGTTGTTTTGATGTGTGTGCTGATTGTGGTTATAGGCGGTCCGTTAGGTTGCTTAGCAGATTTTGCTTTCTTTTTAGCTTTAGTGAGGACTGCAAGCCCAAAGGACAGGGTTGGTATAGGACAATCATGGTTAGTTTAGTGAATAGACTAACAGCACAGTTTGTTTGAGGACTTGAGCAAAAACGAGAGTCCTTGAATCGTACCTAGTATGGGACAGGTACGACTAAGTTAATCTAATTGTCCATCTCATAACATAATCATGTGTGTATGTGGTTGTGATACCTGTGAACATGTTGGATATGAAAAATGTAAGTATATTTTGATCCTGGAAGCATATGTATGTTCTCTTATTGTTCACTATATGCTAGATGATATGTTATGTTTATATGTCATAAGATATGTGTGCTATGTGTAATATGTGTTAACAGATTAATGCGCAAAGTGTAACAGCGGGGAAGGTAAGGGTTATTCACTGAGCTTAGGGAGCTCATAACCTCACTATTTTTCAGGTTTTGAAAGCTAAAGTAAGCATCAGGAGCAGCACGGGGCTAGGATTAGATGCATTTTTTTTTTTTTAGAGCGAAGTTGGGAATGCAGACCTCATTCTATGTTTATGCTATGATTATGCTTAGTAAATACAGCTTTGTTTCTATTATGGGTTTGTATATGTGTAAGAATATTATGGATATGTTTAAGTATGTATGCAATGCATGATTTTAGAATAACCCCATCCATCCTCAATTGGATTTCGATCAGAGCTTCCGCTGCTATTGGCTATCAGTAGTTTAATTATGACTAATAAGTTCATAGGGGCCTTGTGGGCGCCCCTAACTGGGCGTCCACGGTGGTGACGAGCCCGCCACCTTCGGGCGGGGTGTTACAGAAGTGGTATCAGAGCAATAATCCTGCGATCTTTGACCGATAGGGCTTGTGTGCGCATGTGATTGACTATTTGTTTCATGGTGTGCGATTGTGTGAGTTATGTGTGTTTTACTTGAATGCCAAGTTTATGTGATTCACATAAGGGCTTTGTGTGACATGGATGGAACTTGAGATTAGAAAATTGGGATGGTAAGTTTCGAGGACGAAACTTCTTTTAATGGGGGAAGGGTGTAACACCACAAAATTTTGTTACTTATTTTGAATTATGTATGCGTTTCCTTTTATTTTAGGCACATGTGTGTTTTATGTTGTTATGATTATTAGGTTGTGGGGAGTAATTAGAAAGCATGTCGTATTTAGTTGTAAGTGTACCCAAAATAAAAAAAGGAATTGAAGGAGTCGGTAAAAGGGAGGATTTGACTCCAAAAAAATCAGGAGAAACGAACAAGGAAAATGGGAAGGGGAATTGTTACACGTGATAAATAAAACAAAAGGAGGTGGGAAGGGGAAAATGCGTTTTCTTTGTTTTTCAATTCACGACACACACAAACACACAAAGAGAAAAAAAAACACAGCACACGACGCAGAGGAGAAGAGAAGAAGAAGAGGAGCAGAAGAAGAAGAAGAAGATGAGGGGGAAGAGAAGAAAAGGAATTCGATCTTGATTTCGATTTGCAAGTTAAGGTAAGTAATTTTTGCCTTTCCCTCTCTTAAAAATGGATTAGGGAAAGAAGAATTCGAAAATTGGGGTTCAAATATGAGAAATCAATTGAGAATTGAAGCCTTGAATTTGATGTTTTAAAGTTTAGTAGATTAGAACCCTAAATTCATTTGTTAGAAACTCACCTCTTTGAGTTGTATGTTTAATTGTGATTTTTGGATTGATTGGGTGTTGTGGATTGATGGGTATGCTGTGAATTCATCCAAACATATGCTAAACTATGAATTTTTGAATTGATTATTTGTATTGGATGAGCAAGAGAGCAGAAAAATAGACGTTGCATATTCGGATTTTGCACATAACCTTCCACTCTTTGATTTTTTGGGAATTAGTGGCTTCACGAAAATTCCTGAACATTTTACTGTAGGTTTCCTATCCTGTTGGGAAATTTTAGGTAAATTGGTATGAATTTGAGATGCTTATTTTAGGAGTTACGAAGTTTTTATTGAATCTACCCTGTAAATTTGTGCTGAAATTCGGTTAATGTTTTGATTATTGTGAGCCATTAGGTTGGCGAAAAATTATGAAAATTTTATTGTAGAACATTCATGTTATTTGGCATTTTTTTGTGAAGTTTCGTAAATGTTTGATATGTGCTTTGTGAGTTAAGAATTTTCAATGGAACTGCCCTATTTTAGTGCCCATAGTCCGGTTGTTGTCTGAATTTTCTGGCAATTATTGGCTTGGTATAAAATTGTAAAAATTTTAACATAGTTTCTTTATGATATTTGTAAATTTGCTGAAAAGTTCTATGAACTTTGTAGATGTACTTCATAAGTTGTGCATTTTTTATTGAAATTGTGCTGTTTAAAGCATAATTCTTGATATTGTTTCGATTATTAGGGAGGACTGGCTCAATGTAAAATTAGGAAAATATTACAGTGAATGCATGGTGTTATTTGGTAATTGTCTGCCAATTTTTGTTCATGTTAGATGTGTATCCTTTGACTTACGAATTTTTGAGTGAAACGTTATGTTTGGTGTAATGATGGATTATGCGTACGCATAAATTAAATAATCATCACGTTTGTGATGATTTCACGCATTTTAATAGTAAAATGTGGTTATGATTTATTGAAAACTTGTGAAAAGTATTTTGAATGGAATTATACTTTGGTTTGATTACATTTTGTTCATATTGTGGAATTGAATTCCTTTGAAAATAAAAATGTGATGATATGATTTCATTAAGTTACGTTTTTTAGGAAAGAGGTTCATCTCTTGCTTTAGGCTATTACAGCGCGTTTTAGAGCTATGGCCATAGAAGTAGTTGTCTTTGTGTTTGGAGCTGTGTGAGTCGTTGGTTTGTAACTTAAGTGGGCACTGCCCGATCCGCCAATTGACTCTTCAGTTTGTGTTGTGTGAGAGCTGTATGGTCCCTGGTACTCCAGGATGTGAATGTGACTTATTGGTTTGTGATTTGAGGACCTCTACGTACTCTTGAGCATTTTGTCCCTAGTTGGCACCTTGAGTTGGTATTGCACGGTCCGCCAGGATGTGTTTACGACCCTTGTGTTTTGTGATGGTTCTTTGTGTGAGTCATGAGTTGACTTCCCCTAAATTAAAAGTTTTGCATTCATTTAAAAATATATGATGTGTTGTGTAATTGGTTTTGGCTTGGATTTGGATTTTGGATGTGATATGGAGTTGGGTTTCATTTGGATTTGAAATTTGGATAAGTTATGAAATCAATTTTGATCTTAGTTTTGGATTTTGGATTTGATTTTAGATTTGAAGGTTCATTCAAAATATCTATAAGCTTGTGATTGACTTTGAAATGCATATGGGATTGATAAGTATGTTTTAAGACACATGTTATGTGTTTATGGTTAGTATGTGAACTTCTGTGTTAAGGTTGTTTTGATGTGTGTGCCAATTGTGGTTATGGGTGGTCCGTTGGGTTGCTTAGCAGATTTTGCTTTCTTCTAGGCTCTAGTGAGAACTATGAGCCCAAAGAACATGATTGGTATAGGATAATCATGGTTAGTTGAATGAATAGACTAACAGCACAGTATGTTTAAGGACTTAAGTAAAAACGAGAGTCCTTGAATCATACCTGGTATGGGACAGGTACGACTAAGTTAATCTAATTGTCCACCTCTTAACATAATCATGTGTGTATGTGGTTGTGATAATTGTGAACATGTTGGATGTGAAAAATGTAAGTATATTTTGATCCTAGAAGCATATGTATGCTCTCTTATCGTTCACTATATGTTAGATGATATGTTATATTTATGTCATAAGATACGTGTGCCATGTGGATTATGTGTTAACCGGTTAGTGTGTAAAGTGTAACAGCGGGGAAAGTAAGGGTTATTCACTGGGCTCGGGGAGCTCATGACCTCACCAATTTTCAGGTTTTTAAAGCTAAAGGAAGCGTCAGGAGCAGCACGGGGCTAGGATTAGATGCATTTTTTTTTTTTTTACAGCGAAGCCGAGAATGCAGGCCTCGTTCAATGTTTATGCTATGATTATGTTTAGTAAATACAGCTTTGTTTGTATTCTAGGTTTGCATATGTGTAAGAACATTATGGATATATTTTAAGTATGTATGTGATATATGATTTTAGAATAACCCTATGCAACCTCAATTGGATTTTGATCAGAGCTTCCGCTGCTATTGGCTATCAGCAGGTTAATTATGACTAATAAGTTCATAGGGGCCTTGTGAGCGCCCCTAACTGGTCGTCCACGGCAGTGTCGTGCACACGCCCTTCGGGCGGGGCATTACATAACATGTTTTGCATTCTAAATCGTGAAAAGCATGAACCTTTATATTACAGAGTGTAAGCAATTTGGATAAAGATTAATGCAATGCTTCCCCCCCTTTTTCATCAAAAAAATACTTTTTGGGGATTGACTAGCAAGGTGGTGAAAAGGGCATTAATGAGTACAAATAACCTTCACGACTCATGATTTGTGGCAAGGATTAACTAGCAAGGTGGTAAAAAGGGCGTTAATGAGTATAAAAGACCCTTACAACTCATGATTTGCAACAATAAATCAGGCGGTTCATTGGAAGTCAAAACCCATATAAAACGGGAAAGGGGGAATCTTTTAAGTCAATGAATTCTGCCTTGTAAATTTGATTTTTACGACAGAAAATTAATTTTGCAAGATTTGATCATCATCTTATTTTGTTTGTCTTTTTCTTAAAGAATTTTGTTATGTGTTTATACTTTTGAAGATGTTTATTTGTATTTGAGTTCGCATTTATACCACGCCTATCTTTCCTCCTCTAAAATGACATAGGTTTACTAATTCATGCTTCCCAGAGTAGAGTCTTTATTAATGGAAAATTTTGTTCCATTTTCACCTGTATTTTTATATTCTTCAAGATGATTGTTTATGAACCCATGTATGTATCAATATTTGACTTTGCTATCCTTGCGTCCATTATTTTTCCATAAATCACAAAATTCATGTAATATTTCTATTTCTTTAATAAATTGTACTTTTGCTCTTTGGTCCTAAACTCAATAATTAGGAATCCCTACTGCAAGTAGAGCTCAGTGTATGAGAGAACAAAAGGCTCCAATTATAGGAACATCAATATAGGAGCTACATTACTAAAATCTTCATCAGCAGGGGAAATTTCATTAATATTGAAAAATTTTTGTGGGCACCTTTTGATATGTATTTTTTTAATGTTGTTGTGCCCTCGATTCCCAATGATAATTGATGCAAGATACTTTTCAACTAATAAATAGAGGATTTGTGGAGTTCATAGAGGAATTTATTAGTAATCAACCATGTACACTGAGGATAAAATCGCAACGTAGATTTCATATATCGAATTTTATGTAGAAATGTAACATTCGATCAACTTTTGATTTGATATAATCTCTATTGACAAGTTGCTTAATGGCATTTTGTCTCCTCATTTCTTTCATAATTATCTGTTTTAAATTTTAGCGTATCCATGGAGTATATAGGGAGTAGATCTACATTTTATATCTATATATCCATGAATAGCTTTAGAATTCAAGGAGAGAAATTGGTTACCCTTTCTTCTATGACACGTTGCCCTCATGTGCCAGGTTTTGATCACTTACAAACTATTCTATACATTTTTGTGAACTTTAAATGTATAAAGAATCTTAATGGTCCTTAACTCCATATGATTAGCATCAGTTACAATTTATTAGCCTATAATACAACTTAAAGTGGTTAGCAAATATAACCTCAGCATTATCATCACTTTTTAAAAAAAAAAAATTGGTTCTCATATTTATTTTAGTTAATACATTTTGAGTTTCATAATTCAAGAAAATAAATTCTTAAGCTCGATTTGTCTTGTTTTCTTTTATTAATTGCTCAAACAAGTTAATCAATTTAAATTTTAATATTTTATGATCAATTCATAACAATATCGAGACAATAATAGATCACTCATTAGTTTTTCTAAGTTCACAAGAGATATAAAGGAGAGTGAAAGGTTGAATCCCTACTCCAAAGAAATACTGTTGAAAATCCTCATCGAAGTAGCTAATATATTGGGTGTTCAATACAATAAGCTAAATTTCTATGAAATCAATATGCTTGATTCGTAGCCTCTCTCTCTCTCTCTCTCTCTCTCTCTCTTATTGATAGAATACATAGCATAATATTGTCTCGTTCAAGGTTGCACCCTCCCCGTTTGTCCTTTATCAAATCACAATCACTTCCCTTGTAAATTTTCTTGGAAATATTTAAAATTTATATAGATTTATGCGTTCATGTATCTGCGTACTTTAGTAACACGTTAACAACTATAAAAAACACATATTTTCTTCACCCATTAATGAAGTATAACATATACATATACATGTGTTTCTTTCTCATGTTATACCTCCCTTCTTGAAGCAACCAATGCTTTGTTCTTTAGCGATACATTAAGAGGTTTTTTTCTAGGCACGGGGGGATTGGGTATCGATACATTAAAGGTTATAACAACTTTGATAATTAATTTGTGGCTATACATATCTTCAAAAATGACAATGAATTAAAAAACATAACTATAGAGGGTACTACATTCACATCATCATCCATTTCACAATGTCAAATCTTATGGTACTATTCAAATCAATCGATAAATTTGCTATTCTTAATGTCAAGTTCATTTTTCCTTGTTTTAATTACATATATATACAATGACATTATCTAATTGGAAGATCCTAAAGATGCACTTTTCGATTCTTAATTGAGATTATGTTCAATTCATTTATTTGATAATTTATAGGGAGTTTTAAATGTTTTTAGCTAATGAATGTAAGTGAGCCAGGTAAAGTCTCATTATTCCATAGCGATAAGGTCCGTTCAGCCTAAATAGCATTCACAACATGCCTTAATCCTAACCGAGTGTGGTGAAATTGAGTCCAAATTGAGTAACGTGATGAGTAAAATTTTGGGAGGTGAAATAAACATTTAGGGAGATTAGTGTAGTGATTCTAAATTTAGCCCATTGCTTACGATAGGGTACAAAATAATCGATGCACTTAAAAGTGCTTTCACTTTGCTAAATTATACGCAGTTATCTACAACATCCTAGCGAAATGAAATCTAAGGAAATCACACTGATGTCATCTGGCATTGAATAAGATAGCTTGGTTTTGAGGAGAAATTAGTGCGGTAATGTATCAGAAAAATGTTGTTCATATTAAAAAGGCTTTAGAAAAGAAAGGTACTACATCTGTTTTGCTTTACTTTAAAAAAGCAATTGTTAAAATCCACCAACCCTAAGATGCACGAATATTTGCTATAATTGAGAGAGTCATCACAAGAAAAAAAAAATCCCATATAATTAACTTCGCAATCTAGAGTTTTTCAACACAAAAATTAAGAAGTGAGAAAGAGAGGAACTATATATGAAAATGAAGAAAATAAAGAAAAGAAGAAGGAGATTTTAATACTTTGCATTCAATCCATATCAAGTTAAATTTTTGTTAAGGTATCATCGCATTTTCGATTTCCTTTCTCTTCGTACTAAATTTTCTTTGAGATGTGGTCGTCTTTTTTACCTCTTTTTCTGCTTTTAGTGGCATCAATTTACTAATTTAGGTAAATTTGGGGTATTCTAATCTTTTTGATAATCTTTTTAAAGAAAAAGGTTATATGTGAGTATCATTTTACTTATTTAAAACCAAATGAATTTCAGATGTATAATTCCAAACCCGTAGATGCTATAGTTGAGAAGGTTCTAACATTGAATCTTGGTCAATGCCCTAAAATAGATGATGAAATAGAGATAATGAACAATAACCCTCACGTTAGTGTAGTAGGAAGTGATAACTCCACAAAGTGCACTCTATTGTGAGTTTTATGCTATATTATACACTACTTTTTCTACTGTATGCTTGGGTATGATTCTTTTATGTATTTTGCAGATTTTCTTTGAGATGTGGTCGCCTTTTTTACCTCTTTTTCTGCTTTTAGTGGCATCAATTTACTAATTTAGGTAAATTTGGGGTATTCTAATCTTTTTGATATTCTTTTTAAAGAAAAAGGTTATATGTGAGTATCATTTTACTTATTTAAAACCAAATGAATTTCAGATGTATAATTCCAAACCCGTAGATGCTATAGTTGAGAAGGTTCTAACATTGAATCTTGGTCAATGCCCTAAAATAGATGATGAAATAGAGATAATGAACAATAACCCTCACGTTAGTGTAGTAGGAAGTGATAACTCCACAAAGTGCACTCTATTGTGAGTTTTATGCTATATTATACACTACTTTTTCTACTGTATGCTTGGGTATGATTCTTTTATGTATTTTGCAGATTTTTGGAGCATTTTACCCTAGATTTGACCCCTAAATGAGTCTACCATGGCCCCCAATGGACACCCTTACTTCATTGTGCCCACGAAAGAAAGATGAAACTAGAAGAATGTCGAGATAGAGCTCACCACGGATGGTCCATGGTGAGTCATAACTGCAAATATCTTCATTTTTGTTCATCATTTTGCTGAGGTTGATCGACCTCTTTAATAAAGTCATTTAGTAGTTAATTGAAGGGGGAGATAGAAAAAAGGCAATTCCTACTCTCTAATCTCATCCATTCTTTCATTTTTCTTAGTTTAGGTTCATATTTCCTAGTTAGTTTTGAGTTTAAGAGTGAAAGGTGCGAAGAAGTGCATGCTATTTTGGAGCCCAAGTTTAAAAACCCCTGGAGGATTTCCAATTGTGCTAAGTTTTTTTCTCTCAAACTTTGTTTGGTTGTCGTTATTTCAAATGTGTGTGAATAGTTTTTTTAATCTAGTGATTGTTAGCCAAGCATCGATGTTAGAATCTGTAATTTTTATTTAGTTGTGCTTGTTCTTAATTGGAATTAGTTGAATTCTATCTTGTGTGTGAGATTGTTGTGAGTGAATTTTGGTCAAATTTAATTACTAATTTTAAATAGTTAAGTGAAGGACTAAAAGATAAAACTTGTTGTTTGACTGATTTTTCAAATAGATGTGAGTAGTTTCTTCAATCTACGGATTATTAGCCAAGTATTGATGTTGGAACTTGAAATTTTTATTTGGTTGTGCTTGTTCTTAATTGGAATTGGTTGAATTCTATCTCATGTGAGATTGTTGTGAGTGAACTTCGGCTGTATTTACTTGCTAATTTTAAATAGTTAGGTGAAGGACTGAAAGGTGAACTCCTATTCTCTAATCTCTTCCATTCTTTTCCATTTTCTTAGTTTAGGTTTAGATTTTTTAGATAGTTTTGAATTTAAGAGCAAAAGTTAAGAAGAAGTGTTTACTATTTTGGAGTGCTTGCAAAGATGGAAAACCTTGGAGGATCTCCAATTGTGCTAAGTTTTCTTCTCCTAAACATTGTTTAGTTGTTGTTATTTCAAATATGGGTGAGTAGTTTTCTCAATCTAGGGATTGTTAGCCAAATATTGATGTTGAAATCTCTAATTTTTATTTACTTGTGCTTATCCTTGATTGGAAAATTTTGAATTTTATCTTTTGAGTGAGATTTTTGTGGGTGAAGTATGGCCAAATTTACTTGCTAACTCTAAATAGTTATGTAAAGGACTGAAAGGTGAAACATGCTGTTTGATCAACAAGGTAGGACTTGACTTAGCAATATTTGAGAAAGATTTGCTTGTTAAGAGGAACTTTAGCCATCAAAATCTATAACTTAGGCTAAACAAAGACATTTGAAAGAATTACAATTGGTTAGTTTAGGCAATTCAGTTTATTTCGAAAGAAAAGATTGAATTCTAAGCATGATTGCTCTCCTTTCAATCTCACAATATAGAACAAGTGCATGTTATACTCTATTGATCCACATCTTTACCAGATCAAACAAATCCCGAGATATCTTAAATTGATTGAATTTTCCAATTAGATTATAGAGTCATTGAAACATCCAATTGAAATTTGCTTGCTTTGCACTTTTATAGGATAAAACTCAATAGATTACATTTGGTCTCTATGAGAACGATATCCTTTCTAAACTACAACACCTGTGCATGTGCAGGTAAGGTCAAGCTTTTAGGCCCGTTGTCGGGGGCCAAATTTGTGGATATTGAATCAGCCCTTAGAAATTGATTAAGCATTTTTATCAGTCTTTCTTTTCCTTTATATTTTTGATTTGTAATGGTAGTTTTGTTAGTAATTTTACAGGATTTCTCTTTTATATGCGAAGTCCCTTTCCATTTAAATTCAATCTGGAATTTAAAAGACTTTTCAGTCTAGGAGGAGGAAATTAAGGGTGGAAGAGCAAAGACTAAAGACTCAAGGAGTTTCTTCATCGATGACAGGAATAAGGGTGGCCAAAGAAGGACATTTCGAGATTTTGTTACGCAGGGAGTCCAAGGAATTTCCTCGAGCATTGCTTGACCAACAGTAAGAGCAAAAAATTTTGAGCTTAAACTAGCCCTTATATTAATGGTGCAGCAATCACAATTCGGACGCACCCTGTTAGAAGTACATCTCTCCGCCTTTTTAGAGGTATGTGGCTCGTTAAAACTCAACGGAGTTTCTATTGATGCCATCTGCTTGCGCCTATTTCCTTTTTCACTTAGAGATAAGGCGAGAGTGTGGCTTCACTCATTGCCTTTATGATGCATCACGACATGGGACGAGCTTTAAAAAGTTTTTCTTGCCAAGTTCTTTCCTCTGAGTAAGACGGCAAGCCTGTGGAATCAAATCACTTCCTTTTCTTCAAAGGAAGATGAGATGCTCTATGAAGTCTGAGAGCAATTCAAGGACCTTTTATGATTATTCCCTCACCATGGCCTTCAAAGGTGGATGATGGTGCAGACATTTTATAATGGAGTTACTCAGCCATTAAGATCTCCTATTGATGTGGCAATAACTATAGATAAAGCATACAATCTCATAAAAGAGACGGCTCTTAACAATTTCCAATGGCTGTTTGACAAAACCTAACCTAATTAGGTTGGAGGCAAGCTAGAATTAGATGCTTTTTCTATACTTTCGTCTAAAGTTGACACTATGTCTCAAAAATTAGAGCACTTGAATGTTAATTCTATCAGTTCAAGTACCCCTTCTCCATCATGTGATATAAGTGGATTAGTTGATCATTTGACTGTGTAATGTCAAATGGGTAGTCCTTTTGCTTAAGGTGTAAGTGACCAGGTCACCCTAGACCAACGAATGATCCTTTCTCCAGCACATATAATCCTAATTGGAGGAATTACTCTAATTTCTCTTATAGGTCTAATGCCCCACTCATGCCTCAAATGAATTTTATTCCACCCCCCATATTTCAAAGACCATCCTATCCCTGACAAGTACCTCCAAAATCCTACTTAGATTCTATGATGGAGAATATGCTTTTAGTATAACAAAAGCAAGATGAGTACA
The DNA here is from genome assembly GCA_029747015.1 of Carnegiea gigantea. Taxonomy (NCBI): domain Eukaryota; kingdom Viridiplantae; phylum Streptophyta; class Magnoliopsida; order Caryophyllales; family Cactaceae; genus Carnegiea; species Carnegiea gigantea. The sequence goes on from JAKOGI010000466.1 coordinate 569,006, forward strand.
TTAAGCAGTTGGCCTCTAAGGTTGATGTGCTTACTATTCACAATAGGATGTTGGACGTTCAAATTGCTCAATAAGCTACATCTTCATCTACTCCTCTAGGTAAATTTCCTAGAAAGATTGAACTTAACACTGTGGAACAATGTAATGCCATTCTTTTATGAGGAGGCAAGCAACTTGAGGGACCTATGGGGGTTTGCCAAAATGAGCATTCATATTATGGAAGTGATGAGGCTGTTGAATAAGAAGTATCTTCTTCTAATGAGGTTATAAGTGATGATACTTCTAATAAGATTCTTGATGATCCCAAAAAAATATCCCAAAAACCCTATGTACCACCTTTATGCTTCCCTTATCAAATGTTTAAAACTAAACTTGACCAACAATTTAGGACATTTCTAGAGTTCCCTAAGAAATTGTGCATTAATAATACATTCATTGATGTCTTATCACAGATGCCTTCTTACGCTAAATTTTTAAAGGAGATTTTGTCTAATAAAAGAAAGCTAGAAGAGAATTAAATGGTGGCATTGACTGAAGAATGTAGTGCCGCAATTTAAAATAAACTCCCTGCTAAGCTTAAGGATCCCGATAGCTTTTCTATCCCTGGTCTGATAAGGAATGAGTCAATAGATTGTGCCCTATGTAATTTAGGGTTCAGTGTAAGTTTAATGTCCTTATCTCTTTACAAAAAGTTGGATCTAGGAGAAATGAAAGCCACTACCATCTCTTTACAAGTGGTGGGCTGTCCTGTAAAGTACCTCATAGGTATTTTACAGGATGTCCCCCTTAAAGCAGAAGATTTATATGTGCCTGTAGATTTTGTAATTCTTGAAATGAAAGAGGATATGTGCACCCCCATTATTATTGGGAGGCCATTCTTGGCCACCGCTGGGAGCTGCATAGATATTAAAAATGCTAAGTTATCTTTTGATGTGGATGATGAACATGTGGAATTTAACTTGATTAAAGCTTCTAAATTTCCTTCTATCTCTGGTGAGTGTCATCGGGTTAATGTAGTGGATAGTTTGGTACAAAAGACAATTTCTAATAATGACTCTCATGATCCACTTTAGTATTGTTTATTAAATGATGCTACTACATGAGATAAAAACCTAGAAATAGCAACGTGTGCTCAATTCCTAGAGGTTTCTCCACCAGTTAGCCCAACTTTTGCCACAGTGGAATCACCAGCACATGACGAAGCATCCTCGACAGATGAGGAACGTTCCCCAAGGTAGAACTAAAACCTCTTCCTTCCTATTTCAGGTATGAATTTCTTGGCCCAAATTCTACAAATCCTGTGATTGTGAATGCGAGTCTAATACATCTCTAATTGAGTTTTTGCTAAAAATACTTAGATTGCATTGTAAGGCAATAGGATATACTCTAGATGACCTTAAAGAAATTCATCCTTCTGTGTGTATGCATCATATTTTGATGGAAGATGACTCTAAACCCTCAATTGAACACTAAAGGAGATTAAACCCTAATATGCTAGATATGGGAAAGAACGAAATTTTAAAACTGCTTAAGGTTGGTATTATCTACCATATCTTTGACAGTAAGTGGGTAAGCCCGGTCTATGTTGCCCCTAAAAAGGGGAATAATGGTTATAGAAAATGAAAATAATGAACTCATACCTGCTATGACAGTTAGTAATTAGCGTACATGCATAAACTATAGGAAATTGAATAAAGCCACCAGTGAGGACCATTTTCCCCTAACTTTCATCTACCAAATGCTGGAGTGGCTGGAAAAGAACTCTTAGTTTTACTACTTAGATGGCTATTTAGGATTCTTTTAAATCCCTATTCATCCTAGTGACCAAGAAAAGACTACTTTTACTTAGGGTACATTTGGTTATAGGAGAACGCCATTTGGGCTATGTAATGCAACCGCCACATTAGAACGATGCATGATGGCTATTTTTTCCAATTTTATTGAGAAAAAATAGAATTCTTTATGAATGATTTTTCTGCACATGATACAACCCTATGACCTTTGCTTGAATAATTTATCTAAAGTCTTACAAAGGTGTGAAGATGAATTTGGTCTTGAATTGGGAAACGTGTCATTTTATAGTACAGGAGAGGATTGTTTTAGGCCACATTACTTCAAAGAAGGGCATTGAAGTTAACAAGGCAAAGGTAGACATAATTGAGAAATTACAGCCACCTTCTTCTACAAATGGTGTAAGGAGTTTTCTTGGACACTATGGTTTCTACTGATGGTTTATAAATTTTTTTTCAAAAATTGCAAAACCTCTTAGGCATGTGCTTGTCAAAGATGTGCCCTTTGAATTTAATGAAGAGTGTTTAAGCGCCTTTCGCAGCTTGAAGGAGGCTTTGATTTTCGCCCCAATTATGCAAGCCCCGGATTGGGACTTACCTTTTGAGGTCGTGTCCAATGCTAGTGACTATACAGTGGGAGAAAATTTGGGACAAAGAAAGGATAATAGGCCTTATGCCATCTACTATGCAAGCCGAACTTTGGATGATGCTCAAAGGAATTATACCACAACTAAGAATGAGTTCCTAGCTGTTATGTTTGCCTTGGAGAAACTTTGTTTGTATTTGATCAATTCTGAGGTGATCATTTTTATAGATCTTGCCGCATTGAAACATCTCTTAAAGAAGTCCGACTGTAATCCCCATCTCATTCACTGGGTGCTTATTCTCCAATAGTTTGATTTGGAAATTCCCGATAAAGTAGTTTGTGAAAATGTAGTTGTGGACCACTTATCTCACTTAAGTCTCGAAGCCACTCTAATAGAGGAACTTACCATAGAGAAGTCTCTTCTAGATGACCAACTCCTTGTAATATCTCACCAGGCAGTGCGATAGCATGCTGATTTGGTGAATTTTAAAGTGTGTGGAGTTATGTCATACCCGGTGATCTTATCAACAATGGAAGATATTCCTTTCTATTGCGAAATATTATGTGTTGGAGGAGTCTCTACTCTACAAGCTGTGTAGAGATGGAGTATATAGAAGATCTTTATCGAAAGATGAGGTTCTTAGTGTCCTCCACCATCGTCATGCCTCAACTTATGGTGGACACTTTGGACTCGACAAAACTATAGCTAAGGTGCTTCAAGCCGGTTTCAATTGGTTCATTGTCTTTAAAAATGCGAGAACCTTCACTATGGGATGTGATAGATGCCAACGATAAGGGAACATTTCCAAAAGGCATGACATGCCTCAAAGTAGGATTCTTAAGGTAGAACTTTTTAATGTTTAGGGAATTGACATTATGGGACCATTTCCTCCTTCTTACAATAATCTTCATATCCTCGTGAAGGTTGATTATGTTTCCAAGTGAGTAGAAGCTGTTGACTCACCTACTAATGATTTCAAGGTGGTAATTAATTTTCCTAAAAAAAATATATTTACATGGTTTGGCACACCAAGAGCTCTTTTAAGTGATAATGGGACTCATTTTTACAACAAGCCACTTGAGCCCTCTTAAAGAAGTATGGGGTTTTTCATAAAATTGCTATGCCCTATTATCTACAAACCAATGGTCAAGTTAAGTTATCTAATCAAAAGTTGGAATAGCATTTTGAAACAAATAGTCAATCAGTCCTAAAAAGATTGGTCTAAAAAGCTTGACTGTGCACTTTGTGCTTACCAGACTGCTTATAAAACACCTCTCGATACTACTGCGGATCATTTAGTTTTTGGAAAATCTTGCCATTTGCCGATTGAGTTAGAACACAAGGCATAATGGGCAATTAAAACTCTAAACTTTGATCTTAAGGCAGCCGGTGAGAAGAGGCTTTTGAGTTGAATAAGTTAGATGAGTTATGTCTGGAGGCCTCTAAAAGCTCGAGAATTTATAAGGAAAGGAGCAAGAACTGACATCAAAAGCACATTATGAAGAAAAGATTTCAGGCAGGTGACTACGTCTTGTTCTTCAATTCTAAGTTGCGGTTATTTCTGGACAAGTTGAGATCCCAATGGTCGGGCCCATCTAAAGTTATAAAAGTCTTCCCTTAGGGAGCAGTTGAAGTCTGGAGTGTGATAATTGGTACATTGAAGGTAAATGGGCAGCATCTTAAGCCTTACTATGTGAGGGAACCTATTGACAAGACTGTTGTCCACCACACATTTGAACCCCCCCCTTTTAGTGTCTTATGCTTTTTATGCACTTGCATTGAAGACAATGCTTTGTCCAAGCAAGGGAGAGTTGTTGTAGTTATTCTGTGTTTTTATTTGTATATATGTGTGTCATGCATATGTGGAAGTTTGTGTTTTTAGGTCATGCATTTAGGCTTAGTTTTTATTTTAGTGGATAATTTAGTATTTTAGATTTCTTTCTTCATTTTAGTTTTGCGTTGACATTTTTTTGTATTTAGTTGCATTTTAGCTTACCCAAAAAAAAAAAAAAAATTGTTTAGGTTTCCTTGCTAATCCTTTGAGCCTATACCGTGTTTATTAATGATAACCTATATTACCATCCTTGGCCACACATATGTCTTACACTCTTAGCTAATGCTATAGAGTTTCATAGTTAATTAAGAGTCGTTTGTAGATAATAACCTTTTATGGATATTGTGATTTGGTTAGATGTGATAAAGTATTCATGTTCTATTTTCCCTTGAAGTCAATTGGATTATGATTTGTGAGTTGTTAGAAAAGTGTTCAAAAGTGCATAGCTTCCTTTCCAATGATCCTTCTCTTTGATAGTTCACAAGAAAAGAAGGAAAAAAATGAAAAAAAAAAAACAACAAAGCATAGCAAAGGTGTTTAAAAAAAGTTCAGAGAAAGAATAAAAAAGAAAAAAGAAAAATTAAAAAAATAAAAACAAAAGAAGGAAAAAAAATGAAATAAAAAGATTTGGCATTGGCTTTATATATTTTAAGCACTTTCTCTTGTGATCTTACTATAGAGGTTGTGGATATTTTGGGATGTATAGGGTTGAGGAATATGTTTTAGTTGCAAAATGATGGTTTATACTCTTAGTCTTTGGCTTTTAGCCCCACAAATCGCAAAATATTTGTTCTCTCCTTACATTTACCCAATTGCCCCATTACATCACTTAAGAAGTTCTCATGATTGCCTTGTGTGTTTTGCATTATAGTGGTCGCAAATTTGAGAGTCCTATCAAACTTATAGTTCATTTGGTTTTATCGAATGAGATTTAACAGAACCGTATTTTACTTTAAACACATGAGTGATGAGTGCCTCATTTCTAACGTGAGGTTCTATTTGTTCTTTTAGCTCTATTTATTGCAATATGCTATTATGATTGTTTAAGTTAATTTGAGTGACTGATCTAATATTTAATGTGATAGTTCTTACTTTTATTTCAAAATTTTTCTTCTCCTATATGTTTGTAAAAGTTTTTAATCACTTTTGGGCTAAACTTCTTATGTTGATTTTCACTACTGATGTTGGTACTGATGTCTGCTTGAGGAGATTATTAATTTTTACCCTCAGTTTCACAGTTGCTTGGGAACACGCAATGGTATAAGCATGGAGGATTTTGATAAGTTCTTAAAGTGCACTCTATGTTAAGGTTATTTTATACCATTTTTAGGGAGAATTATGTCTTTTATGCTATATTATGCACTCCTATTTCTGTTTACACTCGAGTATGGTTCTTTTCTGTGTTATGTAGGTTTTGGGACCATTTTACCATGGATTTGACCCATAAATGAGTGTGGCTTAACCCCCCACAGACAACCCCAAGTCATCACTATGCATATGGAATAAAGAGAGAATAGAAGAATGTCGAGACTGAGCTCACCAGGGACGGAGCGTGATGAGTCTTTGACTACAAGTCTTTTTTTTTTTTATCGCATGGTTGAGGTAGGTCAAGTTCTTCTTTAAATAGAGCCATTTTGTAGAAAATTAAAGGAAGAGATAAAAAAAAGAACTCCTATTCACTAATCTCTTCCTTTCTTTTCCATTTTCTTAGTTCAGGTTTAGATTTCTTAGTTGGTTTTGAGTTTAAGAGTGAAAGGTATAAAGAAGTGCTTGTTGATTTGGAGCCCTTGCAAAGTTAGAAAACCCTCAGAGGATCTCCAATATTGCTAAGTTTTCTTCTCTCAAACTGCTTGGTTATTATTTCAAATATGTGCGAGTAATTTTCTCAATCTAAAGATTGCTAGCCAAGTATTGATTTTGGAATCTCTAATTTTTATGTAGTTGTGCTTGTCCTTGATTGGAATTGGTTGAATTCTATCTTGTGTGTGAGATTTTTGTGAGTGACTTTTGGCCAAATTTGCTTGCTAATTCTAAATAGTTAAGTAAAGGACTTAAAAGGTGAAACTTGTTGTTTGACTGATAAGATAAGGCTTGACTTAGCAATACTTAAGAAAGATTTGTTTGTTAAGAGGAACTGTAACAATCAAAAATTCATAATTTAAACTAAAGAAGGACATTTGAAAGAATGACAATTAGTCGGTTTAGGCAATTCAGTTTATTTCAAAAGAAAAGATTGAATTCTAAACACAATTGCACCCCTATGAATCTTCCAATATAGATTAAGTGCATATTAAATTCCATTGATCCACATGTTTACTAGGCAAGACAAATCCCCAAATGTCTTAAATTGATTGAATTCTCCAATTAGATTATAATGCTATTCAAACACCCAATTAAAATTTGCTTGCTTAGCACTTTCATAGGACAAAACTCAATAGACTATATTTGGTCTCCATGGGAATGATATCTTTTCTAAACTACAATGCCCCTGTGCTTGCGGGAAAGGTTAGGAAGTTTAAGATAAGCTATGTTATGTACATAGCTTGATGTTTACTTTACGATTGGTTTGGTAAGTTGTTATCAAAGCAACCACAGACTTACGAATTGGTAAGCCATCAAGAGAATCAAGTGCTACCATCATGGTACTGCTAGCTTTGTCTTCTGCTATCAAGATGGAGACCTTAGCTCAAAAGGATAGTCAAATGTCGATTGGGGTGGTCACCCAGATGAGTCTAAGTTAGGCTCAGAACATGCCTTCACCTTAGGTGGGAGAGTCATGTCATGGTGCAGTATGAAGTAAAATTGTATAATAATGTCGCTATGGAGGTAGATTGTGTATCTTATTACCATAGAGATAGAAGATATTACCATTAGGTATACACACTAATGAGGTGATTATATTCGCTTGACCAAACCTATTCCTAGTGATGCGTTCAAAACTCATTTGTTGAGTCTAGGAATTCATAAGTTTTGTGCTTAAGTGTACCTTGTTATGTGATAGACATGTTTCTTTCATAAATGAGCAAACGACTTATGATTTATTTTTTGCGTGTTAGGCATATTGAAGAGTCATGGGCTTCTAATTAGCCTAGTCACACAGGCAATCGCCCTGACGTTTGAGCAGTGGTGTGAAACCCTGGGAAATTATTTCATTTATTTAGGATTATTTTATTGATTTATAATTATTATGATTTGAATGACTTAAAATGCCTGAGTTCGTAGGGGTCTAATTCCTAGAAAGTTTAGTGGTATAGTATCGATGTTAGTCAAGTGGTCCAAGGAAAAGGAACATTATTCTCTCAAGTTTTTATTTTAGAAAAATTTATAAATTTCTTTTAAAAAAATAAAAGCTGAGCAAGGAGGAAAACTAGCCCAGAGACTCTCTCTTCCTCTCCCCTTCTTCTCTCTCATGCACCCCCTAGCTCTCCCTCTTCCCCCCTCTCCTGTCAGTTATGTGCCACCCTGCCCGACACCAGCCACCCGGAGCCACCAGCTACCCTCGCTCCCATTCTCTCACTCTCCCTTGGAAAGTTATGAAGATCAATGCAAATCCTTGCAAAACACACTAGTTTTGTATTGAAATTTCTTTGGAAAATCTCTATATTTTGGTATTGAATCTCATTGTTTTTTAAGCTATTTTATAAACTTTAGAGTGGAGCCCTTAGTTGGAGAGTTATTACACCCTAAATTCCCCTCTTTCTATCTACTATTCGTTTCAAAATAAAGGATTCATTCTTTCTATGGCTTGGATTGTTTTGACGATTAGAAGCAGTAGGATTATGGATGAAAACATTGTATGCATGTTTGGGGAAAGGTTCCAGTCACGGTTGAATGAACTCGAGTATAAAAGTTATGATATAACCACTGTTCCTTACACCCAAAACATAGTCTGACTTCATTGATTTGCTGGTAATTATTGCACCTTACAAAAATTATAAAACGTTAGGAATGGTAGATCGATGTGTCCTCTAATTGTTGAATTTTGAATTTTATAAATTGGAGCAAAAACCGCTGAATTATGACCATTGGATAGCGACTTTGCAATCTTGACAGTCATTGGATCAGCTTAGGGTTTTGATTAATTTTGAGTTAGTGTGACCCAGAATCTACTAATGACCATAAAAGAAAAATTATAGGTCAAAAATTAGCTTTTTAAGAATGGGCTAGATCTTAAAAATCTAATGTCGTAAGTGATGGTTATGGGCATTGGAAGTTTAGCTTGTTTGTTTGTAATCTGAAAGTGCACAACAAAGGCAGGCATACTGAAAAATGATATAAAAGTACCCTAAAGATATAATTGAGGGCCTAAATCGATAGTTGCGTATAAAATGAGGCCTAAACAATTTATTTGGATATACTTTGAAGCGCGGGAAGTTGAGGTAAGGATTTAATTCAGACAGAAACTATTTTGGGAAATTGTATAGACCTGAATTAGCATTACGAGCTCAAGTTTAGGTGACGTGTGCTAACAGGTAAAGATCATGCCCTAACTCCTCCAAATATCCCTTGAAAATATGTTTTGTGAGTGAACAGTGAAAATTTACTTGAATTGATGTTTGGGGGATTTTCCTGGATAAATGGATGATGGGACTTCTAAGTTACTAATGTTATTATGAAGATTATAAATTTGCATATCTAATTGTTGAAGTTTTATGTGAAAGTACTAGTGACATGCTATTGGATCATGATGGGTAGGGATGGCCTATATCTTAATTAAATACCGAACCTATTTGTAAGGGTAAGTACTAAAGAAATGATTAGGCAAGACTAGGGAGTTTTACTCTTGCTTATCTGAAGGCTATTAGCCTTCCCCAGGTAAAGTGCATGCATGGTTAGTGGCCATGTGCCACCTTATGGGTGGGCGTGGGCCAGGTCAGCAGTAATCATGCAAATTGACGGTAGGCTATGATATGGTTAAGTGGCTGCCTTAAAACCAAATGCAGGCCATGAGACCTATTGAGGTCGCTCGCCCCTTTTATCTTTAAAACTAAATGAGTGCGACTGAGATGAGTGTATGATAATGCTAAGAGTAGGGTGTTTTCCAGGATATAGTGGAACTACCTATGTCTTCCTCGCCCCTAAAATGGTTAGAAATGAATTTGCTGCGTGTTTTGACAGTTAGGGGTGGTCGTTGCTGAATTTGTCTCTTTCTTTTAAAATGTTTTATTTCCAAGTAAAGTTCATGACATGGGGAAGGGATTTCAGTTTAGAGCAAGGGTGCGACACCTAAGAATCCTAGTCAGGATGAATACAGCTTAGATTGGTTGTGTTTTAATATAAATGTTGTTCAAATATGGACAATTTGATGTCTTGTAAACAAGACTTGAGATTGTGTTTTGCATTTGATATTAAGTTGCTCATTAGAGGTTTTATGCGATATTTAGCGTTGTATTCCTTGACAGAGAATATAGCGTTAACACCCCTTAGGTTGTTCTGCTGCCACATAGTTAATAGCAGTAAATAAAAGGAATTAGAAATTTCAGCGTGTTATAGATGGGCATGATGAGACTAATTATATTCACACCACGTGTGCAATTTGCATTAGTAAGTCTAAGATGAGACTCAAGGGAGTCGAATATGAAATACGATTTCATATTGGAGCCTTATAGCCAAATTTTGAGTGCCAAGATTAACATCAGGTATATTGATCCATTGGCTTAGGGTGGTTTTTTATGTAAAAGCCACACTGATAATTTGCATGACATAGAAGAGTGATACACCCAACTTAGTGCAAGCTATAGCATGACACACTCTCGTACTATGTATGCCAAATGTTGACCAGTTTAGTGAGTGATAAGTTAACGAGTGAATTCCCTTTCATTATCACTATGTGACCTCTATTTGTGAAATTCCTTGACTTAGAGTTATGATATGAAGTCAAAGCTCGATGTTGCTACTGTAATATGGTTTCCAAGGGCCAAGATGTATACAGTCTACTGGAGCACCTTAAAAGAGTAGTTAAGCTAAGACGGACTATCTTAATTATCGAAGCAATAATCTTCTCCCATGACCATATGAAGCTCGAGTGATTATATTTAAAATATAATTATTTGATATATCAATGAACGTAAAGGGACAGTGTATGCCACTGATGTTTTTGTAAACGATTTGAGATATCATTCTCATATGAAAGTGTTACGTTAGTTAGATGGTGACACGATATAACACGACTAGTTTATTTTTGGTCACACGCTCAATTCCTAGTATGAAGCGTGAGGATATTTGTTGGTAGAGAGATATGGAATTTGTGGTTCATATGACCAAGTGGGAGCTGTTGACCAAAGTAACAGTCACATTGATCTTCTTATTAATTGGACAGTTACAAATTAGTTAATTACATAATCATGCCCATCAATTCCCTATTGAGAGTTTCAGCTTAGTGCCACTATATTAGGGGGACCAGATCAAGGACTGAGGTGCTTAGCAAGTAATAAAAAGCTTCCCAATCTACTCTATGGTCTCTTTCAAGTTAATCCCACCACCACTTGGAATTTGGAGGCCACTACTTGATTATTCATACTAATTCATGGGTGATCCCCAAGCAACAGAGATCTTTTGCTTTCGCATCGCTATGGTATTTCCTTGATTTACTCGTATATATCAACTAGGATTGGAACTTTGTGAAAGCGTATGTATCCATTCAGTTGATCGTTATTGTCTACCATCATCATGAGAAAGGATAGGAAGAGTACAAAGAGGTCTTTATCTAAGGGTTTGATGGAGAGGGTTTGAGATACAACTAACATCCTCTATTTACCTTTTGGTCAGATTACAGTCAACCCCTATAGATTCTGTATGTTAACTAACATCAATTCCGAGCAAATCCAATTTTATGGCGTTCTTTTTCTATCTTTTGTTATTATTAGTTTTTGTTTTGATTATTCTTCTAATTTTCCTATGACTTGCATAAGTGATGACTTGGGATACATGTACTGGGGGACGTCCCTCTTAGCACAGAGAGGGTTTGGGAGCTCTCACATTAGAGGGTCTTTTAGGATTACCCATATGGGAAGTAAGCTTTTAAGGGAGCAAGCAAGTGGGCATGTTCTTTCTGGCGTGGCCTCCACAATGCTCTTCTGGATGCCTACCATCGCCATGTTAATTGGGATCCTCAAGTTAGAGGAGGTTTAGCCATTGTCTTGTCAGATGGCTATGCAAGGTAAGCAATTGAAGTTAACTACAAGGACTTTGCGAGAATTTGCCTTGTGCCGCCTATTAAGCCTTTTGTAGGATGTATATTTTTAATTCATATGTATTTCTTTTACTGTTTTAGTTTGATTTCTAATGCCCCATCTTTATTTCTTTAACACCTTAGGTCAAATTCCAATTATGAAATGTATTGTTAATACATGGCACACTTGGTGTGGCACGCTTAGAGGACATTGTCGAGGTTCATGATGGTAAGAATTTGGAGATCTATTTATGCTCTTGGGCAAGGCTAAACATTCTACGTGTACTTCAATTTTATTGTTTTTTCCCTTTAGGCTCACATTTTTTCATTGTTGTTGCTTCAACCCTAAGAAGAGCATCACCATTAAGCTTGCAAAAATATGTCTGATCTGATTATCAGAATTTGTTCGACCAAAAAACTAAAAAGCTGTGTATGGTCATAAAACTTTTATCTGAATTTAAATCAAGAAGGGGCTCGATTTTGGACATTCAGGTTCACGTTACTTGGATTTTTGAACCATTTTGAGTTTGGATAAATTCAGACAATTAAAAAATCAGGTTCGGCCATCAGATAACTAGATTTATGTGTATTTTTGGTCCAATTCTGTAGGAAATTTTATGAAAACAACTTCAGACAAACGGTTTCGAATGTTGAAAAATCATATATCGGTTCAATTACACAAAATTTCAGTCAAAATATCGAAAACTATCATCTTCAATTATGATTCATTGGAAAACTGGGTCCAAACATCAGACATTCGAGTTCGAGTCCTGAT